>CAEGAE010068635.1:0-24912 GCA_903067095.1 Girardinus metallicus | reverse complement strand
GATATTTCAGTAGGCTACCAGTTGGCTTTAGGGCCACGTCCTCAGTCACAATCCGGGTTCTTTCCCCCGTGTTACATTTACATGACAGAAAACTGGAATCTGAGTTCTGATGAGATAAGATTTTAAAATGCAAGTCTAGATGGTTGAATGTAGAAAACATTGTATTTACTGTGTTGCTACCTGCCATGAAGTTTAAGAACAACTTAAACTTCGGTAAGTTTCACACCCTCCTCTGAGGCTGTGAATCTGCAATATTCACAAAATGGAAAGAAAGTTTTGTTGTGTTAATGAGGAGCAAAACAAAATTTCTATTAAGCATCACAAAGATTCCAACATTTGTTATTCCTGTTCAAGGTTTTAAGAATAAATGCTTAGTTTTGTTTTTAGATCCAAAACGTGCTTTTTCACAGTCATCAGCAGCC
Source organism: Girardinus metallicus (assembly GCA_903067095.1). Lineage (NCBI taxonomy): Eukaryota > Metazoa > Chordata > Actinopteri > Cyprinodontiformes > Poeciliidae > Girardinus > Girardinus metallicus. The sequence goes on along the minus strand of CAEGAE010068635.1, from coordinate 24,490 downwards.
AAACTACTGTCTTTGTAAAATAAAGATTACTTCCTTTTTTCATACTTAATTTCAAACTCTGTAAATATTGAATTCAACAACAGTGAGGTGTAAATTATTGATTACTGTTCCTATTTATTATTAACACCTATTTCACAAATACAGAGCATTTTGTAAAACATGCATAAAACAATCAAGCTAAATGAGTTTTTTTTTTTTTTTTTAGAAAATGACTAGTAAATGTTGAAGTTTAACCCAATACTGTTATGCAAGCATGCTTCTTAAATCAAACAAGTTTCCACATCATCTAGTTAATTCTCTTTCTCTCTCGCAGCTTAAGAACAACAGACGACTTCTTTCCTATTCTCGTTATTCACACACGTTATAGTTTATTGATTCGTCCCACATAAAGCTGCTCTCAATAACGCACTTCCTGCCTTAGTGCCACAAAGGCAAGCAAAATTTTATTCAAAACTGTGACTGTTAATGGATCCCAGTTGAAGGACGTTTTCATTTGCCCTCACTTTTAAAGCATTACAATTTAGATTGGTTTAATAGAAGCTGTTTATTTACGCAACATCCCCCGACTGAAACTTTGAAACATTATAAATGTTCATCATATTCCTTTCATTCCTACTTTTTTTTTTTTTTTTACCTTCCTAGATCTACAAACAAACACATACCAAAACATTACTTTCACTTCCCACGGTTAAGGCGTTGGTTTTTAAAACTTGACCAAAATAAAATCAACAAAATCAAATCAAAAACAGTTTCTCATGCCACAGAATCTTTCACTATGTTCAAACTATTTGTCTGAGCTGGACATCAAATTATGTATTCTACAGTATTAAAGGTGACACGTAGCCAAGGCAACAGGGTGTCTTTTTTGCAACCGGGAGAAGCCAATTAGCATCAGAGAAGCTCAAATGATACCTGAACTACGACCCCAAATTCCAGAGGAATTTTAAAAGGGGCTTCCTGGATGCAGAACAGAACCAAAGAGCATAAAGAGAAGGGGGAAGATTGAATCATTTCCTCCATCGCTCATAATGGACATGGATCATATCCTCCCCGTTTTATGCCCCATGCTTCCCTAACCATACAGAAAGAGAAAGAGACCAACAGAGGAGACAGAAACCTCTTGAAATAGATTTTTTGCCCCCATTATTATTAGCTTGTAAATCTCACGAGGTAACTTTGGGCAGACATTTTATCTCTGCCGGGTGGCCTGTTTCAATCGGACGTCATCCAACTCTAAAAAACTGATTCCTAATTTGTCTCTCTGACACAGAGTAAGTGATCAGTGTGGGTGTAGTCGGAACAGCTTATGTGATAGTCGCAGCCTCTGCTGGATTTATGGCTCAATGCCATAAAAATGTGGCAAATGATCAGGAATGCTCTTACCAGTGCTAGTATAAAGAGGAGCAGTGAACCTGTTTCAATAGACATTAGGGAACCAGATGTGCATCTTTAGTGCTAGCTCTCTGGCTGGCTTTTAGCATAGCAATGAGGCTAATTCATCACCACTTGAATCGATTTACATCTGTACGTCTGCTCCACATGTTTAAGTTTGCGTAATTCCCGCTGCTCGGTGGCAGCTTAAGAAGAGGGAGCCAACATTTTTCCTGAGATTCTTTTGAATTTATATCATGTGCTGACTGGTGGCTTGTTTGTTGATCTTCTAATTAACAGTGAAAAAACATTTTGACTTATCAAATACCTGCTTGACGGTGTTCAGCTATGAACAAATCCACAGAATTTCAGGAAAAAAACTATTGCTTTTTCACATTTTCCCACACAAAACTGTAAATGTTGTGCATTTCACTGGGATTTTATGTGAACAACTAGTAAAAGTACCGTTTTACTGCCAAATGACAGGAAAATAACTGTTTTTTTTTAAATCAGGTGGACTGAATGGAAATCTGCTTTCAGTTTTTCCCATGTATTCTCAGCTAAATGCAGGACTTTGACTGGGCCATTCTACTTTCCCTACTTCCATGCACAATCACAAGCTGGCAGAAACCAGGGCATGACTGCAGCCGCGACTGTTTCCTTGACGACTGGCCAATTTGAAGACGAGTTGAGTGGCGATATTATGCCTTGCTTTACCAAATAACAAACACCAATCATCTTTGGTTGCTCTTATCAGGGGGTTGCTTGTGGTTAAAAAAATAATAATGATAAGGTGGGGGGACACATGCAACCATAATCTGAAGACTCCCACAGCTTTGCTAGTCACCGATGTATCAGCGCTGGATAACTTTCTTCCAGTCTAGTTTTGTCCTTAATTTCACTCCACAGACTTTCAATGAGTTGCAGACTTTGATAAAGCAATGCAGGTCTTTTGCAAACCAAATGGAGATGGAGGCGAGGCGCTGGAACTCATGACATCACGCCGCAACCAGTCAACAAAGTCCCTCAACATGTCCTCTTACTTTGTCTTACTAGTATCTGCCAATACCACCCTCAGAAACACAATACAAAGTAAGGACATTTCTGCATTTTTATCCAACTTCTCAGCACTGCTTCTTGGCTTTAGACATTATTCTGTCATAAATCCTCTGTGTTAATGCCAAAAAACTTTTGGTGGAGGCAGTGTGATGATGTCATGTGAAATCTCCTTCACTGGAAAAACGAGGCTCATCACCATCATCAACCAGAGGCAATCCCACATCTCCACTCCTAAGAACCCGACTCCATCGTCCAGGATGTCAATGTCCGACCCGCAGAGGAAGAGACGACCTCTATAAAACAGAAAAACCCGCCCGGAGTGCTGACCTCAACCCCACTGAACACTTATCGTATTAGCTTGGCCGTGCTGTTTGTGCCAGAGTGGCCAACACAACCGCATTGACTGACTTTTAATAAAATGCTGGTTGACGGATGTGAAGCGTCCCTGAGCAGAGTCTGACCAAGCTGGTAGCCGGCACAAGGAAGAAGTGCCAGACTGTTGTGTTTGTGTACAATTTTCCCACGCATTACTGAGTCCCCCGGTTCCTCAAATAAAACACTTTAACCTCAAACATCCAGTTCTTTGAAGACACAAAACTAGAGTCAAAACCAAATAAAGTTATTTGGCAATGGCAGAGAAGATTAGGCAAGGTTTTTTTTTGTTTTGTTTTTTTTAATGGGAACAACCCACATACTCAGCTCCACTGCTCAACCCACAAATGCAGTTTTCTTATAGACATGGCACCATATGAAGGGAAATAAATGTTCAAGACTTACTAAAAGCCTTGTCGCCACAAATGAATACCTGAGGAGTTTCCTTATGTTTTGTGCTAAGGACAAGTTCTAATCCCAAAATTTTATATTCATGGATGCACTAATAAACTCCAGTTCTTTGTACGTTCCCAAATAAACCTACAGATTTCCACCACCCTCTCTTAAATTTTCAACTTTATCTTTTTTTTTAATCTACATTCATTCAAACACAGAGTTCTCTTGACAGGCCTTTTAGCTGATGTGACAACGTGTTTCCCTCTTCCATGCCTCTGAGGCACTGAAGCATGAAAGCATGTTAAGATGTAACTAGGGAGCAAAATCAGCTGCTGCTAATGATTTTGCCCACAGAAACTACGAGAAAGGTAAACAGCTGAGAATGCTGAGGAGTTCTTTTTTTATTTTTTTAAGAATTAGCGATAGAATAGCAAAAGGTAATCTACTGTATCATGGCGCCCTGGCACTTGACTCAATCAGTCAGCAGATAAAAAATGAGCTTCATGCCCCCCAAGGTTAATTATGTTAACTTTATGTTAATTTCAAGTTTTAATTTCAAGCTTTAAGTATAACAGCAGCTGGGATGTGCTTGGGCGACAAAAAAAAAAACATGTCAAATCATTCAAATTTTGGTGTTGTGTTACCACAAAGTAACAAACCCTGCTGGGTTGATACTTTGAAATTGATGTAATGTTATTTTAAACCGAGTGAGATTATGTTGACTTTTTTTTTTTCGCCTGCAGACAATGTTGTTCTTGCTTTTGTCACTTTTGAAACGACATCGGGACCATCCTCTTTGCTAGTCGCTGTCTTTGCTTTAGTATTCTGTCTAGTTTTCTCGTAACAAAGGCGAATGTCGTCAAATATTAAATGGTTTCATGGCAACTAATAGATCAAATTATAAAACCAAAGCTCAAGATAAGCTATGAGTCACAACATAAGACTGCTTTAGGACTTTAGCTCCTATGGGACATGTTTGTAGAAACACGTTTCCTGCATCGACAAAAGAGTCGATTGCAGATATTCAAGGATCGTACACTGTTCGCTATCTTGCATCAACCAGTTTGAATAAGAGGCAGTATCTCTTGTTTGTGTGGAACTTGCATGTTTCCCTGCTCAAAAAGAGGTTCCCTCCACTCGTATATCGCTTCTGGCCTGGGAACATCTTGAATTTCCACATAAGCAGCTGGAGAGTGTCACCGAGCACGGGGACTTAGGGATTTCCCTTCTAACTTTACAGCCCGTTATGGGATATGTGAAAGACATGGGATGGATGGGTTAACTTTAACTCATTTTCTTTTAATTGGTTACCACTATTCTTTCTTGTGTTTAAAATATTCTTAGCTAAACGGCTTTTGGCTAAAGAAAGAAACACGGTTCAGTAAGTGTTCAAGCCAATCTTGAATCTTACCAAAAAAAAGAGTTTATTCGAGAAAAGAAAGCTGTTGTGATACCAAGCATGAAAAGGGGAGAGTTGCTCCTGATCGGGTCTGGCTAACTCCGAGGACTTGTCGTTGCTTTAGGCGAGAAGAGGTAACGGAGAGCGGGAAGGTGAGTTCGAGGCGAGGTCCCTGAGCTCCGCTGCAAATCTCCAGGCAAAGGAAGGTGGAGCCGATTGTTGGAAAAGGCACCCCGGCCAATATTACTCCTCCCCTTTTTCCCCTCTGCCCCCTCCCAATGCACACACAGATACGGTTTTCCTATATTTCCCCACAGCCTATCATGTAATAGTAGAAACATATGCGTTCTGGTGCGCTGACATGTGCTCAGCTACGGGTCCACAGGGAGGCTGAGGGATACATGGTGCACTGAGGAAAAAAATGATCAATTCTTCCTGTTTTTTCCTGTCGTTTTCTCCTCTGTTGTGTGGATCTCTTCACTTTTGACTGAGTGCATAAATCTCCCCGCAAACCCCCTCCGCTACCCCTGCCCCAAGTCCCCAACCCTCTCCCTCCTTCCCTCTCTCCACCACTAGTTTGTTCCATATGTGACCAAACTGAGCTGATCTTCCCTTATCTTCCCTGTGCCTGGTTTAGCTCTGGTCTTGCTGCATTCTAAAGAAGAAACGGTTTTCCACTCATGTTTACACCTACAGCTATTATGCTTGTGTACTGAAACAAGCTCAGCGCAGACGGAAATATGTTTTATATAGAGAACAAAAGTCCTTGACAGCTGCACATTTGCCTTGGCTCCTGCTTTTGAGCAAATTCCATCCCTCCCTTTTGCATCACTCTGCTCCGCCTGCTCACTTTCTCACAGTTCCCAAATCTTAACGTTTGTCTCTCTTTTTTTTTTCATCCTCCGCTCCCTCACTCCCTCATGCTCCTCCACGTATCACCCCACTACCTCCCACCACCACCATTTAAACAGATTCCCCTTCCTCCTTTTTCTCACCTCTGTTTTGTAATAGCTCTGCTCCTGCCTTCGCTCCCCTCCCATCAATCTGCACTTTGTCGTGGAGGCTGGTTTCACTTCTATCCCTGCCTTGGATGTCAGCATTGTCATTTACGCTGACCGTGATGCAAAACCTTAAAGTCAGCGTCGTTTAAACCAATCACAACAAAGGGCGCTGATAGAGGTGACTAGGAGAATGTGAGGGGAGATGATATAAATAGATAAAGGTTGATATGTTCAATCAAGATGTCTGACAAAGTCTGACTGAGGTTTGAGGTCGGTCTCTTAAATATATACTCTGACTGGGTAGGTTTTCGCCAAAAAAGGAGGACGACTCTTGTCTGTGGGATAGAAAACAGACGCATCCTCCAGTCGTCCCAGGGAGAAATGTAAACATCTGTATTTCACGGAGTTTGTCATGATTTTCTCAAGAATTCCTCCAATAAAACTCAAAGTACTACTACTACTAATAAGAAGAAGAAGAATAGAAATTTTCACATTTAATAACACACCAAACATCCTGAATCATGGGAAATGCTGAGGTTATTAAGGGCTAATAATTGTACTTGATTAAACAGTGACTGAAAATGTTTATAGAGATACTTTAAGTGGTTATTTTGCTGTGTTGTTGAGCAGAGGTGTACATTTTGATCACATATTGGAAAGAAATGTGCTTCTTAGTTCTTCTTAGTGATTCTAGTTTATTATGTTGATTTGTTCCTTCTGTCTAGTTAGTCCTTGTTACTCCTAGATCAATTTTCCTAGCCTCCTACTCTCCCTCACCCCCTGTGATACTGTCTCTCTCCTCGGCCTGCTGTCTGCTCTCTCTCCTCTCACTTGCAACCTGTTAGCTAATCAGTCTAGGTCTTTTGTTCCAGCATTCACCTAAAAGTATTTAAACCCCTCACCTACTCACACTCCTTGCTGGTTCCTCTCAAATTCCGTTACATCCTGTTTAAACAGGATGTAAACAGTCCGCTTACTTTTTGCGCCTGTATTCCTGTTTTTGATCTGCTCTGGCTCCCTGTCGTTCCCTGTGATTTTTCTAAGTTTTGTTCATAATTTAAAAAAAAAAATGTTCAACTGCTGCTGCCTTTCTGCATTTGGATCCGCCATCAAAATACTCATTACGACATGAAGCTGGAAGAGACAAACTGCAGAAGAGTTGTTCTGGTTGGATTTCAGATATGTAATTCTTTCCAAAAAAAAAAAAAAAGGCTTGAGAGTATTTTTGCAAATGATGAGCAACCTCTGTCATTGTGTGAGGTTGACTGAACTACTTTTAGCACCTAGAATCAAGCGAGACTCTCAATCATCGCTCTGGTGTTTGCTCTTCTTTAACACCGTCTTGGAGCTGTGGTCCGTGCAGAATGAATGCGGCCAGGACGCTGGAACTGCGTCTCGAGATGGCTCATGCTCAATCTAGGTGTCAGGTGATATCAAATTAAGCTTGATTTATGGAAACCCGAGTTTTCTCTCAAGGTGGGTCCGACCGAGCGTTGAGAAAATGATGTGAGCGGCTCTTCACACGTGCTATTAAAAGATGTCTTGGAATGAGTGTAATTTTAATGTGGCGGAGGTTTCACACTGCGCTGACGTGGATGTTTGGGTGGAATCCCGGAGATCATTCCTGCTACGTGTTTACTGAAGCTGGCAAAAATCTGAAATTCCCTTTAGATCTAATTTGCCCATCTAACGACTTCTGGTGTATAATTTTGTGGTTTCATATCTGTGTGATGTGGGTTGTTGCGGGCATGTTGTGCCCTCATCCTCAACCTTTCCCAGCTCCAGGAAATGATCTTTAGCTCTGGTTAGTTAGGTTCTTACTGTAGAGATGAAGCTCTAGGGCCTTGCAAAAGTATTCATACCCCTTGAATGTTTACAGATTTTGTTGCAGAATAAATTTGTGCCGATATACGACATTGAGCAAATGGCAACGAGATGGAAATTAATATCAGTAGTTAATATCGCTTCAGTTTTATTTATCAGACCGATATTAACATGTTAATATGCCATCCGATACCAATATCGTTGCCTATATATTGTGTGTTATTAGAATTAATACAAACCTTCATGAAGTTTCCAGAGATTTTATAATCAACAAAAGGCAAAGTAGTTCAAATAATCATTGGAAATATGCATTTGTGAGCGGCTCTCCACGCGTTCTATTAAAAGACTTAACTGTGACATGCCTTGTTAAAACCCAGTGAAACCAAATCGTTGTAATATACATAAGTAGAAAGGTTTTCCTTTCTTTGTGTAATCTAATTTCAGAAGAAATATAGTTGGAAAATTAAGGAAATCATTAATCAGAGACAGTAAGATTCCCAGACTTACTTTAGAGGAGGAGCAAACCTCAGGTACAAATATGTTAACTGGAAACTAAGTTTAAGATTTTTTTTTTTTTTTCTTTTTTACAAGAGTGGCTTTTGTGAACAACACAAAAGTGTGTTGTGAGAGACAGGGGGAAGACACACGGCAAAGGTCGACAGGCCAGGACCCGAACCTGTGACGAGAAAAGCATTTTTGAAAGAAGGTCTGCTTGCAGTTCCCTACAAACCTTGTAAGAGGGCACTGCAATTTAATTATTTAATTAGGACCTATATGCAATGTAAATTGTGCTGCACATCACCATGAACACCCTGATCTCAGTGTGTAGCACGGAGGGAACGGCATCATGTTGAGGGCAGCTGTCGAGCAAAGTTGGTGCAAAAATAGATGAAGCTTTGCAAAAAAAAAAAAAGAGAAGAATGCCAGCTGGAAAATGCAAACAATTTGGCGTTGGGGCAGAGAGCTACAATAAATTACAGCACTTGTGGATTCACCTATTTGCGGAATTTTTTTGTAGCGTCAATCTAAAATATAAAAAAAAAAAAAAAACATGCAGCTGGGTGGGTTGAAACACCTGGACCGAATGCTACTGATCCCGCTACTGGATGGACTTTCCAAAAGCAGCCAAATCAGGACCGCCATTAATTTTCCTAGCTTTACCCTCAAGCGGCAGATACAAAGAAGATCATAGATGTGAGCTACCGCAGTAGTATTATTGCATTTAAGATATAAAAGTTTAAAAAAATTACAAAGACTGGGAAAAGTATAGGTTGGAGAAACTTCCCCAGGCTGCTTGAACAACAGTAAAAAGTCAATCTTGTGTCCTAAACTGTAATTTTCTCTTCATCCACCACATGCCCTTTGTCTGGGGAAATCTTTGTCAGCTTCACACAACTCCAAAAAAAAAAAAATAAAGAAAGGAAAGGAAAGGAAAAGACTACGGAAAGTGGTTAATCCCACCCACAGGTTAGATGTAATTCCTCCTACATGTACATTATTAAAGTGTGTGGCAACTGCAGCTCAGAGGGAAGCGTAGTCATCTCGCAATCGGAAAGTTGTTGGTTCAATTCCAGCTTTCTCCTCTAACATGTTGATGTGCTCGCAGGCAAGGCAGTGTGGGGCAGTTTCTCTTCTGATATGTGAATTATTGCATGAATGTGTGTAGATTACTGAGTGTGACTGGATGAATGTCAAGCTAGCATAAAGCACTAGTGGCTGATATGACTAGAAAAGTGCTGAGTAAAATTGATTCATCTAGCATGTAATAAATATGAAAATACACATAATCCACATTATAAAAGTGTAACTTTCTATCAAAACTGGGATACATTTAGCAAAACCTGAGTATATTGTTATGACTTTCTATGGAAATGGGGAAATAAGGGGTTCACTATGACACACCAAGCATTATTAGTTATCATATTATGTTGAGGTTTGTGGTTCTGGCATAACTAAATATCAATAAAATCAGAGAACATAATTTTGCAAAACACTACATGTGGATGCCTCAGATCCATTCATGAACAAAGTTACTGCTGTTGAACAGGTAAAATAAAAATAAAGCAGAGCTGACATGTAAAATTATATTTCATGTTGTAGTTAACTGTTAGGACAGCTGCACAGCAGCTAAAAAAAAACAAAAAAAAACATAACTGTTCCATCAGATTAGTGAGCAGACATTTCAAGAAATGTTAAATCCTCTATTTCTGAAGTAGCCTTAAGGCAGAGTAAGTTAATATCCACTTTATCCTCCCACACAAAAAAGCAGGAACTGATTTAATAAATATTATTACATCAAAATTCCACTGACGTTGATTCGGGGCTACATTATCAAAATACACTGGTTTGGCAGTGGCCAAACCAAGTGATTGAGAGCGGGATTATTTTAGAACACGAATGTACTGTTTCGGCTTCCCCAATCACATCTATCACTGTGATGAAGAAAATGGCCTTTCAGAGTTGCAAAAGTGTGTAAAAATACGTCCACATCTATGCCTGTCTTTCACAGCTTCCTGGGTCGCGTCTCCTCTCTACATTGAGGTAACCAATCACAGTGAGAACAAGATTTTTATTGCTTATTTATGTCAGGGATGTGAGCATCGGTTTAGCACACAACAGAAAATGACTGTAACTATTTGCAAGCTTGAAGGGAAGAACTTTTCTGATCATCCCTATAACGTTGAACTCCTATCGGTGCAACTGAGCCAGTATTTATCTCAATGTTTGGGCTTGATCCCGGTCTCTGTAGCAGGAGAAATGTCAGCTCTTCTTGGACTCTATTATTCCACGGAGCACTTGTCATAAATTAATTGAGTGTGCAAAGAGCCTCCCATAAAAGCTAAGTAAGCTGTTCACAGTGGAGGCCACACTTCATGTTGGGATAATATTAAAAGGGAGAACAGCTAATTACCTCAAAGACAGAAAGGGCAAGCAAGCCAATGTCAATATTTCTTGTGCTCCACTAAAAGGAATGGAAAGAAAACAGAGATCCGCATTATCGGTCAACATAAGAAAATATTCTGCCTTCTTCCACAGAAAACCAAAATAAACTTTGGGTTTCGGAATAAGGTTTGGATGTGGTAGGTTTTCAGACGGCGTCTAAGCATCAGAACGAAGCACCGCTGTTTTATGCGTTTTGCTTTTACGATGTTCCAACATGCATTGCAAGCCCTGAGTCAATATATTGTAGGAGCACTTTTGCGCTGCCGTCACATCTGCAAGTCTTTAGGTGCATATCTCTACCAGCTTTGGCCGTGTAGAGACTGAAATCTGTGCCTGATATTATTTGGCAACGAAGGTCAAGTTCGGTACGGATTACATTAAGAACATCTGCAAACATCAACAGCAAGTCTTGGCAGAGATTCCCGGCTCAATTTAGATCTGAACTTTGACGGAGCCTTTGTAGCTATAGCTCTAAGTTTACTGTTATCATTTAGCTGGAAGCTGAATGTCCACCCTAGTGTCAAGCCGTTTTCAGCCCCTAATGGGATTTTTGTCCAGGTTAAGAAAAGGGACGGTGTGTTCATATGTTTTCTGTCTCTTTGGCTTATCGTAAACTGGAACTGGAGTAGATTCTCCTACCTGGGAAGTTCCTCCAGAGTGTTCATGAGCTTCTTTGCATATTTTCTGATTGATGCTTGTTGCCTTCCTTTTTACTATAGACGGAGAGTCACGTCTTGGTAGGTTTACAAGTATTCCATACTTTAACATCTTAGAAGATGAACTGAACAGCGTCAAATGAAATGTTCAAAACTTGGGTTTGGTTGTCCAACTCTATCCTGTTGTTCCCTAATGCTCTTTAATGAACTTCAGAGTACTTCAGGAAACAGCTGTATTTATATTGATTACGTTACACACAGGCGTTCCCCATGTCGTTTTTCTAGGTGACTTCTGAAGTCCATTTGGGTACACTAGCCTTTATTTATCGGTATCAGCTTTAAAAAAGCAGGACTTTTTTGATTGGACAAAATTTGCACTAATTTCATTTTGTATATGACATAAAAATAACCAGACCAAAATCTGAGTTCAGTAGGAATGAGTGGTTTTGCAAGGTACTGAACGTTATTTGTATAAAGTGTAAGTTACTGTGGGAGACCTCCGCAGTTCTGAAGATCAGATTTTCCACCAGCAGAATGGAATAAGGAAAAAGATGGATTGTAATGAGGAGGTGGGATGGTTGTAGTGGGAGTCACTGAGGGGGGTGGGGAGCTGTGTGGTGTGAGCAACACAGAGGGCTGAAGGCCACAGTCTGCTAAAGATATTACAACACTCCCCTCTGCTATCAACACACCCAAGAACATTAAAACATGTCAACTCAAATTAATGCTCTCACACACTAATTGGGGGGGGGGATCTGTTCAAGGGATTCAGAATCATAACGATCAATAGAAAAATGGTTAAGAGCAAATGGGTTGCAAATCAAGGAAGTTGTTCCAAACCTTAAGTAGCCAAAGGCTCTCAGGGAGAGCACTGATATGAATGTTTTCCTAAGAAGAGATATTTTGGAGTTGAATCATCCCGGCCAAAAGGAGCCATATCATGGGCAGGCTGGACCCTTCTGACCCCTCCCCGGTGCCTCCCTGGGCTTCCTCCCTTCGGCCTCTGTTGAACACCATGTTTCCAACAGAACTCCTGGCAGACATGTTGGATCTGACCTCTACTGGGAGGTCATCCTAAATTATGGAAAGAAAGGAGAATGTTGGCTTCATTAGGAACCCGAAGTTTCAAATGGAGGTGGTGAAAGGTACTGGACGAGGCCAGAACCAGGAAGGAGAGAAACATGTGTGGGTTTGTTCCATGTAAACTGCCTCCGACTTGGTCTGTAGACCAGTCCCCAGAGGAGAGCTGACACCTATGCACGTATGTGTGTGGGGGGGTGTATGTGCTACACACACAAGATAAACACAGATCCCTGAAGGATGGCCGGGTGTTCCTACCATTTTCTAAAACAACAAGAAGTATTGTCACCATTTTAGAAATCTGAGTCGTTTGGAGAAATATAATAGGAGCATTTACTCATGAATACATAAACAACCAGAATCCTAAACACACCAAAGGTTTTAGATTTTTAAAGTCTTTAGACTTTCTTATGGAATTAGAAATTTTTTTCATTCCTTATCATCAAACTATCTAATGAACAACCAACGGATCAAAAATTGTGGTTTTGAACCATCCAACCAACCAACCAACCAACTAGCCAACCAACCAACCATAACCTCTGTCTGTCCAACCAACACAACAATACAACAAAACGTTTTGGCCATTAAAGTCAGTTCAGTTTTTATTTGTAGTAAATATGACCCACTGTTTCAAGTTTGAAAGGAGATACAAAATCCTTCACTTGAGAGTTTGGATTGCACGAGCACATATTAAGATGTGTTATTAAAAATGGTGGAACAAATCGATCATTGTTAAAGACCCAAAGATTTGTCAAGAGCCTTGGTGCAAGTAGGATGCAAGTAAAGCAAAGGTTGCTTTTTAGTAAACATATGTTTTTCCACACAGAAGAAACAATGATTGACCAATATGTCAATGAATTAAGAGAAAAAAAGTGTTTTCAAACCAAACATGAGGGGAACTTATGGCAGGCACCTGGTGCTTAAGCTTTAGCTCCATGGGCTCAATCGAAATTAGCCTGAAGACGCTGCAGGAAGCAACAGACGTGTTGAAGCAGAAGCAAGCAGTTAAATAAATTAGGAAAAATTGCAAAATTCCTTTGTTGGATCTTCTGTGTGCAATTAGGAAATTAACCTGATTACTAGAGGACACTGGAAAAAGTTTAGTTTCTGATGCTGTTTAGAACTTTGTCTCTGATTATTATTTTTTTTATGGGGTTTTTTTTTTTTTTTGGTCAATTTAGAGAGAGAATACAAAGTGGCGCACTAATGTAGTTTCACAAAAACTTTGCTCATCCTTCCAACACAGCTGCGTTGAGCACTTTTTTCCAAAAAGATCTGTCTCAGTTGCTGAAGATAATAAAACTACTTACTGAATGTTGATAAACTTTATTGACGAGCAACCTTTTTTTATTTGCACATAAAAATATGACTAAATGTTTTGTCTCGAGTTGTAGGACTGTTTTGTTAATTGTCACATAACTCCATTAATCCTGGGAAAGAGCTGCAACCAGGATGTCTGCTGTGCACATATACCTGGCTGCACGTCCTACTGAATCCACCACATTTCTTCGTTGTTTACCCGCTATTGTTTTTCATCTGTTCCTGTGTCTCTTCAGTTTAAATTACATCCTGAAGATGTTTTCGCTCTTTGTATGGTTGACCACAAGCGTATTCTGTGGCTTTCCCGTTTCTCTGCAGTTTGCATTTTCTCTAGCCCTCCTTCCATCCATCTCTTCTCCTCTCTCCCTCCCACCCTCCTTGTGTATGCTGTGGGTGAGGGGGTTTGGGATGGTGGGAAAGCTGCTTGTAGGAAGTCTTTTCCCCTCTTCGCGTTAACGTGTTCACCGGCTGGACAGCACATTCTTTCCACCTCTGTCGGCCTCACGGGTCAAGAAAAACCATACCTCCTCTTCTGTTCCTCATTCCCCCTTTAGCCCCCTTCTTCCCCTGCTTATTACACTGAACTGACTCTGCTAAGCTGTTGGAGTGGGAGCTCCAGAGGTGCACTGGGAGGAGAGGGGGTTGACCATTTTAAGTTGAATCACAGTTTCCAGCTCTTGTATGTGTGTTTTTTTTGGGGGGTTATTTCTCTTTTAAAATGGTTAAATACACGAAAAAAATCGAGGAAATGACTTTAAATATAAACATATGTGGCACTCTGGTAACGTGAGCATTTCCATTCCAGACAGTTGATCTATGTCTGCCAACTAAAACACATGACACAGGATAAAGAGATGGATGTGGTCAGTCTGGAAAGGCTGAGGAGAAGACGGAGGGGCTTTTATGAAATGCCAGCTTCTGCCCCCCAAAACTGAAGAACGCTCGCAGTTACCAAGACACCCAGTCGGTCTGGATGCTGTCTCCTGTTGTTGTCATCTTTAAACATCTGCGGAGTCTGTGCAGCTGGCTTGTTTGTTTTACTAGTGGTAGGACATCTCTGCGCCTCCGCACGTGACTGGAGATTCTGCAGAACCGTCATGAGACGGGCAGCAAACAGAGAGCACACTGTACAAGACCGAAGTCAATTCCTACAGGAGTGAGTCACAGAGTGCTTACTGAGTAATTTCCCTCATTGTGGGTTTTAACAGTATACCAACCCCCCCACTCCCACCTCCACCCCACAAGTAATCACCAAGCACAGACACTGAGTAATCCTGACTAAAGGTGATCTAACAGCTGTAGTGCAGATGAAGTCTGATCGCCGTTGCGCCTCTAATCCTACTGGAAAGGACGTTTTCTCCCCTGTGTCCCGAGGGTCCGTCTCGTTTGATTTTCAGAAAGTGGTTGACCGTACCTCTTGAAAGACGAGATGTAACGAGGAGTCATGATGAACACAGTGTGCAGAACCTGAAGAATCAGCCTTGGGGAAACCGATCGCTGCGATACAGACAAGAAGACCAACGCAATGAGTCAACAGGAGGACATTTGGCAGAAGTTATGGTAGCATAGAGAACCTGAAAAAACAGTCCCACATCCCACATGCCACCATCGCAAGAAACTCCACACTTAACACAATGTAGACACTCACGTTTTGCTCTCTGGGCAAATTCCAATCCGAGACTAGTCCCTGCGGGATTGCCAAATAGAGAGAGGCATGATCCGTCACCCCAGAGAACAAGTCTCCTCTGCTTTAGAATCCACTGGCAGTGTACTTTTCCCCACTGCATCCCATTCTTTGCGTTGCACTTGGTGATGTAAACCTTGGATGATTCCATCAAGCTCTCTACACCCTGGTCTTCAGCTAATCTGGAAAGAAAAAGTAAAATTTAGAGAGTTTGAAAGTCGGGGACCTCTGTGTACTCTGCACCTCAGCAGCTGCTGACCCCAGTTGTCGTTTCCAATCACCTCCACTTTGTTATAATTGCACTTACAGCTGACTTTGGAATATTTAGAAGCGACAAATTTAATAAAATGTTGGCATTCTACCACCCTATTCTTTCGCAGATGTTTGCAGAAGCAGTCCGCACGCCAAGGTGCTGCTTTTCACACACATGTGGCCAAAAAGGAGAATGGAGTGCATGGATTTAAGGATTCAGATGGATGTGTGAATACTAATACAGTATATACTGGCACCCCCCAAAATCTCAATAAAATAAAATTGACCTTTATCTTTCAAAGACTTCAGAAACGTCAAGCTGTGATTTTCTGGGGTTACTTGTCCTGATAGCATGATATCACTCTTCTAAGCCACTCTTCGAAATAGAAAATGCAAGAGAACATACTGTTTTAGAATAGCATATTTGTGAATCAGGAAATGGCTGCAAAAAAACTCCCAGAATTCAAATGGGCAAGATGAAAAACAAAAATTATGTTGAGACTTTTTAGCCATTCAACTTTCAGCGTCATGATGTGATTTTTGACTTATGTTGCGGACCAACGCTGCTTAATATTTCACAAAAAATGTAGCACAATATTTTCACTAAAACAAATGCAACTGCTGTCTGACACTTACATAAAAAATATTAAATGACTATGTAAGTGTACAGTTGTTTCATAACCAACATTTTCAGGCACAAAAGGGAGACATTTGCCTCTGGGTGTTGTACTCTGGCTGCACGTTGGTCCTGTTGTTGCGTTGCAGCAAGAAGATCCTGAGTTCCTCGGGTACTTCTGCACGGAGTTTGGATGCGACCTTGTGCAAAAAAAGCACAAACAGACAACAGATGGAAAGATGTTAACCAAATTATACCTGCTTTGACAAGTGATTAGTGTTCTATAAACTATCCACAGGCCACTGCAAGGAGAAGAGGTTATGTAACCCCACAAAGTATTACGAACCAGCAGGAGGGTGATCAGAGTTAATTTGGTTTGGTTCTCTCACAGCTCATTAAAAACTGAACTAATTGGGGGATGAGAAACATAAACCGGAGTATACAATCTTTGGAAAATGCATCTGAACAAGAAACTGATCTTCATTAAAAATAGTGCAAAGAGAATCAAGAATGCAACAGTTAAGAATACTGGTACTAAATGGAAACAAACACCCAAAAGCTAACAGCAGTGACAAGGAGATATATTTACACAATGATAGGGCTAAGAATTGATTGGGTTAGTCAAAGGACAAGAGAAGAACATGTGTTGGTGATCACGCTCCAGGGGTATATAGAGTTAGTAGGTTTTCTTGGAATCAGAGATTTGAGGTGTAAAGATTACCACCTGGAGTAAGGTAACCGTCTTTTGTACATGTGGCGTAAACCTAAGAGCACCAAAAAAGAGTAGAGAGAAGAGCTCATTTGTTTTGTTCACGTGAGGTCCTGGACCCCATGACCATGATGGGTCATGGGGTCTGTGCTGTCAAGTGAAAAGGGGGATTGTTGAGAGGAAGGTAGTTATTGTGGTTATGAGGGTGTGAGAAGTGAAAGGCATTTACCCAAATCAGCAGGTAATGAGAGAATCCTTTCACCGCCTTATATCTTGTTTCTTGGTAGAACCAATCCACTTTTATGTCTTTCTGAGACGTAAACCCAGTCAAGCAAACATGTCCTTCATCATTCGCGGTAACAACGCATATCTGGTGGTTGAAGCGCATCTCACGTCTGACCACAACCGTTTAAAGTAACACAAGTAAGCTGTGATTGTCGGATGGTGAAATAAACTCAAAATGCTATAGTTTCCCTCCGTTTAAGACTAGCTCTATTGTGCTTTTGTTTATTTTCAAAAAGAACTCAAATCCAGTCGGTACCAAAGTGCCGCTCAAAAAGAACGAGTCAGGTGTCGGCTATCTGAGAGGTCCCACAGATCTGCGGGGGAGAAGTACGGTGAAGAAAAACAAAAGTCCCTGAAACAGAGGGTGTAATTTTATAAAACCTACGGATTCTGTTCCCTTCGAATGTGTGCTGATGGATAATGACTGTCACCTGATTTTCTGTGCCGCGTTTAAGAAAGGTGATCGGAGTGTGCGGTGAGAACATCTAAACTATAAACGTTTCACTGGAACAGATATTCCAGTGACCTTTTCACCTTTCTGTAAGCAAAGCCATATCTGCTGAGACAAAGCAAACAATGTTGAAACTGTTATTTAATAAAGATCCTCGATTTTTATAAAGTGGACCCAGCTGCAGCAGTGGCTTTCTCCCTAAGAATCACAGTATCAGTTCATTTCTTCTTCTTTCCAGAATACGGCGCGGAACCAGAGGAGGCTTTCTTGCACAACAGCTTCTTAAGCCGCAGTGAGAATGTTCGAATTCTTTATTTCATATGAGCTGTGCTAACACTGTTGAAGACCGTAGACTTAAACACTGCTGTCTGACATACTGCTGTTGTTGGAAAAAAAGATCAAAAAAGGCCAAGATGATCTTTTTTCATCATCTTCCCTACGATGGGCAGAAGAGCAAACCACATCCACAAATCACGAAAAATTGAAAAACCCAACAACATTAACTAGACACAGTTACAAAATAAGAAAGCACAACAATATTAACAAAACGAAAGAGGTAGGTCCCAATGGGGAACCTGAGGCATTGCTGATTGGACTGGAACATTTTGAA
Organism: Girardinus metallicus; assembly: GCA_903067095.1. Lineage (NCBI taxonomy): Eukaryota > Metazoa > Chordata > Actinopteri > Cyprinodontiformes > Poeciliidae > Girardinus > Girardinus metallicus. The sequence continues at coordinate 6,462 of CAEGAE010068635.1, read as the reverse complement.
TAAAATGCTGTTGGCCTCTGCCGGAAACCTGAACATGGGTGATCGATTGCTCGTTCAATGAGAAAATGATCTTCATATGGCCAATCCAACATTCATCCATGTCCATCACAATCTACACAGCTACATCCAAAAGAAAACCTGTGATGTGAGCCAAAGAATGCCTGAGGCGACTGGAAGACATAGAGATGACCCAAACAGAAGGGGTCACAGATTCTTTCATTATGCTGCAACCGAGCAGCAAGAGTGCCAACAATTTCCCAAAACCAATTGAGTACTTTTTGTGTCTAAATCTATTTAGCAGCTGGGGTTAGCAGCTAACTTGAGCTGCTAATTTAGCATCATGCAATAGAAATCAAATGATTTAGCCCCTCTTAGTCCCATTTTTCTCATAGACTCAATTTTGTTTTCTGTTTTTGACGGAGAAGCATAACAACTGCATGTCTAATTATTTAATATTCAGGAAATCCGCCCCTGTGGTTTATGGCTGCCTTTGTGCCAAACCTGATTGCATAAGCTAACAAGTGTTAGGAGACCACTCTGTCCTGTTCAGCTCTTGGCATTTATCAAACATAACTCCACAAAGGCTCTGGGTATGACTCCCTCATCTTTAGAAAACATTTTTTTTTCCTCTCTCTTTTCTTGTGTTCGATCCATGTGAATGTAGGAGTGGAAAAAACAGCAAGGAATAGTAGAAAGGCAAAGGTACAGACCGAGTTGTTTGATTAAAAGCAGCTTGCTGGTCCTTATTACCATGACGTTTCGAGGATAGATGAAGGCAAGTCTGACTCAAGCCTGCAGCTGGGAGTTATTTTGTTCCTCCATCTTTACGGATATTCAGAGTTGATTTATAAACTTGCAGCTGGTTATAAACAGTGTCTAGAACTCGCTCGTTATTATGATTCCTATATGTGATATAGGAATCATACATAGTCTATATGATAGACTTCGTCATGTCATCTTGAAATTATTCCTTTTGAGGGGCTTAAAAAAGTGACAAAAAAAAACCCATCTTATTTGCTTTGCATTAGTGACTCAAATAATCTCTATCAGTGCCATTCAATGACATTATTTTTCAGCCAAGACACATAAAATACCTCAGCATGACACAACTGTGTAATGCCTCAGCAGGAGCCAAGCACGACATGGGATGTTTTAAAGCCCGCTGCACTAAAACTTCAGATGGATTTTTTTTTTCTTTTGAAAAATAACAGCGTAGAAAATAAAATCTCCATCAGCAGCTACAGAACAAAACTACTGCGAGTATTCTTCCCCATCGAGCAGATCGCAAAACTATTCAGATATTACTAGAGCGTACTCGCCGATTACTTAGCTGGCAACTCGCACTAACTCATAGCTGTAATGGTTTCCTTGGGGAATCCTCCAACATAGGAAAGGAATTTATCACACAGTGAGTCAGATCATTTTTCCACTTTTCCAGACAGAAAAAAAAAGGAAAAAAAAAAAAAAAACATAAGCCCATGGGGATGGAGGCCTAGTTCTGACAAATTCAGGGTTGGAAATTGGCTGGTTTTACCACAATACCCCCACCCCCCGACCCCTTCACACGTACACACACACGCACGCACACATCTACTCCAGCATCTTCTCTCCCCAAGGAGAGCATCGTGACCACGTGAGGTGGGTGATGGTCCCGAAAAAGAATGGGAGTATCAAAGGGTAAAATACCTCTGTTGTTGATGTCATAGGTCAGGCGGTGATCTGCTGCGGTGATAGCCCCTCAAAAAAAAAAGAAGAAGAAAGAGGAGGGGACATGAGAAGAAGAGGAGGAGGAGGAGGGGTCTGGAGGGGGGACAGGCATGGATCTTGAGGGAGCAGTGACTGTGGCTTTGGTGGTAATGTATCCTAAGGCAGCGGAGTTCAGGATCAGAGCTCTGGAAAGCATTGCTTTGCCGTGGTCCGCTGTGCTCTGCAGGCGCCGCTGGAGAACACTGCACTGCCGTGGCTGGAAGAGAGAGCGGGTCGTGGCACAATAAAGTAAAAAATAATAGTAAAGGTTTCCCTAAGTTTCACTCCACATGAATAATCCATAACTACTCTATCCACTAAGTCCAACCTGGTAACCTACCGGCACCACGGACAGCCATGAGACTGGCTCAGAACGGCAGATGAAAAAGCTGAATAGAGATGATTTGTTTTGTTTTGTTTTTTTCTTTTAAATAAATGAATGAAGCTTCAGTACATGGTGTGTAATTTTCTTCAAGTAAATGTGGAAGCGGAACACAAAACTGTAAACTGGAGTTTAGGCTCAAATTTTGGTTTGCAAGAGACATGCTGGAGCAAACATCTGGCAAACGTCTTCGCCCTGACCAATGTGCTTGTTTCTCTTTTTATTTGCCTTTATTTTATTTATTTATTTTTTTGTCTCGTTTTTTCAGTGTAACTTCTCAAATCCAAACGAATGTAATCTCGCTCCGCATGCAGCAGATTACTCCTCATTTGATGTATTCATTGTGCAGCAAACATAATATGGCAGCAGCTTATGATTGGTACTGTTCATTCTTCAAGCTGTATTAAAAACAGCAATTAGAGGCTTTTGATGAAGTGATTTGCTAAGCTGTCACTCATCTCTAATGGCTGAGTGAAACGGCAACAGACTGTAGGTGAACCGTTTCCCTCTAGTGGCGAAACTGAGAAACAACGTTTCGCTTCATGACCTTTTTCACCGATTTGCTTTTTTTTATGTTTTCAAATATATATATATATATATATATTTTTTTTTTTCAAAAGAAATAAAAAAGATAAACTTTTCAAATAAATAAATGTGAGTACTAGTTAAATATGCTGAATTGCTGTGAAATGTCCTTTTATTAGCACTCTAATCCTCATTTTGGCCTTGTACTTATGTAAATACACAATATTTTATAATCTACTGTTAAATTATGATCTGGCAGTATTACTAGTTTCATATCTCAAGAGTGATTTATGTTTATAATATATTTTACTCGCTTTTGTCCCCCCTCTCCTTGTCTCTATGTTGCTGATGTGTCACAGCCCCCCCTACTCACCCCTTGCAGTTTCCCCATTCTCTCTCTCTCTCTCTTTCTCTCACACACACAAGCTCTCTCTCTTTCTCTCACTTTTTCTCTCACTCACTCACACTTTGGTTCCAGCGTTTCCAGATGTGTGCTGAGATGATGTAATGGCAGACCGGAGGCACTGGACTTTTTATCCCTCTGTTCCTCTCCAGAAAACATTCAGCTGAGATGAGGGAGCACAAGGAGTGGAAGAGCTGAGCGCTGATAAGTTCCCAGACAACAGGGTTGGTGAGCAATGCTTTGAATCAAGACAAGCTGCCCTCTGATTAGTGGAGTGGTCTGTCTGAGTCACTGGCCTCCAAACGGGGTTACCTTCTGAAAGAATGCACGTCCTCTGGAAAAAAGCGAAGTACACAGTCATTTTCTACTGAACTACCAGTGGTACATGAGCATCCTGAGCATCAAGCCAATCAGATTGGACAAAGAGCACCTGTGAATATCAGCTTTCTAGTGATACCACATGTTCTTGGTTTATTTGTCTAGCCTCTACACAGCGTACTGCCCTGTACGTTTGCTTCCTCTAACGTAGCACGTACTCTGACGAGCCTCTCCCTTCCTGCTAAAGCTAACGTGCTAACACTAATATGTCTTGCTTTGGGATGGTGTGTTCAGGTTATGGCTGGGAAATAAACCTACGACAATATATATCATGATTAGGGCCAATGTAGATTGAAACATACAAAAGGAGGAACAAATTTCCACCAAAAACCTTTGAATTTTGAGGATAATTTCAGAGGTTTTCTAGAAAAAACAACAACAACAACAAAAGCTCCAAAAGAACTTAACATATTTTCTAGACAAAAAGTTGAAAATTTTATGAGCTCGTAAAGACAAAAATTTTAAACTTTTGGAAGTTACCTAGCTTTACCTAACCGGCATGCTAGGTAATTTTAGCTAGGTAATGGGCAGCTTTACCCAGCTAGCCTGTAACCTAACTAACCCTTCTCCATGGTTTCCTAGCAACCCTGGTGAAGACCCATCACCAGGGTTGAAGGTGATGAGTCACCTACCCATCACCTACCAAGCCAAGCTGAGCTCCAGCACGGTTGGTCAGCTGGTTTTATCGATGTTGCGCTGTACATCGATAAAACCTGCTGGAAAAGAAGAGTGTTTTGTTGGTGACTTACCATCCAGGAACCACTTGCTGCGTTCTTGTTGGTTGTGCAGGAGGCTCTGCTTCTGCTTTTCAAAGATGTATGGTTGTATAATTCCGCATCTGTTTGCAGTCATTTTCACACGCGAGTGTAAATGTTGAGTTGGGGGCCGGGGTTGTGGCCAGGAGCAGCTAATTTGAATTTAGAGTGGCAAGAGTTCCCAAAACAGCTCAAAAATAGGCAGAACTAAGAAATTTAGGAATGATTTTGTGTTTTATGTTGCCCATGGATGTACAACACAGTATTTTGCATGTAGGCCAGAAGGTTCCGTTTTGTTCCCGTCTGACTGAGGCAACCATGTTCTTCCGCACATTTTCACATGCTCCATATATGAAACTCAAGTTCTGACAACAACAGCATACTTCTTTGCATTCTTCTATAAAGGTCAGATTTGAGGAGAAGGCATCCGATCTCTGTCCTGTCAAAAGATTCTCCCACCTGAGGCCGGCTGTGGACAGCCTCCCTTTTGCTGCTTCTGTAATTAGCGCTCGCCTTGCCTGGACAGGCATGTCGTTGTGATTTTGAAGTAGTGCCATTGTTTGTTTTTTTTTTCATTCTGGTGTGATGGATCTAACCATGTCCTGTCAGCTGTTCAAAGCGTTAGGTATTGTTTTATGACCTAATCCTGCTTCTAAGCTTGTAAATCCCACTTCTTTCTCTCTGGCCTGTCTGCTGTTTTCCTTGGTCTCCATGATGCTGTATGTTCGCTCATGTCCTCTAACAAAACCTCAGAGGCCTTCACAGAACATCTGGATTTCTCATAGGTGGACTTATTTATTAATTACGGACCTCTGAAGGCAACTGGTTGAACTGATGTTTACTGAAGGCTTCATGTTTATAGACACTGTTTGGCCAGCAAACAAAACAAAACAAAACAAAAAAAATCACGTTTTTTTTTCGTATTATAACATGGTAGGATGTGAAAAAGTTCAAGGGTATAAATACTCCTGCAAGTCACTGTATTTACAGCAGCTGCGGCTTTGTTCCGGAGGTGTTTGGCTACCGCTAACATGATGAGGAAGGGGGCCAGTGGGGCATGGGGGAGGGGGGGTGGCAGGAGGAAAAGTTAAGAGTGTTGTTTCTGTTGCTAGACGACGGAAGAGCAAATAAACTGCAAGCGGAAAAAGGGTCACATAAATTCATGCTGACAGCATGAGGCCTGTCTGAGGATGGTGAAACAGGGGGGAGAACTGGTGGGGGATAATGAGAGCTGGTCATGGGCCTCAGGCACCATCTGTAAGCACAAAACACCTCCATCACCTTGAAAGAAAAGGACTTCAATCACCAACGACACTGAGGGGTCACAACGATAGAAATACTTACTTTCTTTGTCAGAAAGTAAGTATTTCTGACAAAGCCAGCGTCAGAAATACTTACTTTTGCTAAGAAAGTAAGTGTAAGCTTTTAAAATTGCTGATATTTTGAGTTTTAAATCAATAGTACCACAAATGCTGTTTTGTTATAAATATTACATTATACACAGTAAAGGGGACCTTCTGATTTGTCTTTGAAAAAGTTTGGAAATCAGGAATTCTATATCCAGATAAAATAAGTTTGGAATTGTGATGTGACAAAGAGTTAAAAAAAAGAAAAGAAAAAAACAACAGGTATGGTTATGTTTGCAAGTCATTATAGAATAATAATAAATATAGTAAGACCCCTAAATAAATTTCACTGCTAGAACTTGCCTCTAAGAGACAGCCATTTAGTAAGTTGTTCCCATCTGTGTGTAATTTAGTTCTAGCATAAATCAAGCTGTTCTTTAAAGGCCACTGAGGTTACAGCACTTAGAGTAAAAATGGCCATGGCAGCAGCATGCTGTGGGGATGCTTTTCTTCAAAAGGGGAGCTACAGAGAGTTGATGTTAAATGCATTCATTGACAAATCATGACCGGGATACAACTACAAAATGACATAAACATTGTTGTTGTTTTTTTTGGGGGGGGGGGTTATTTTTATTTTAAGTATCAATGAAAATTCAAAAATTCCTAAATTTCAGTTTTGGCTGTTTTTAGGTGGCTTTAATGTTGCACAAGTTACCAAGGTAATGCTGAAACCAGACTATCCTTAATTCATTGAAAATAATCAATCAAAACCCCCAGTCAGTTCTTTAATAGCTACTATTTGTAGTTCTAAAGCTTAATAAAAATACATTCTTTTCAGAAATTACAAAAGTGGGGGTGCTGTGGTGGCGCAGGTGCAAAGCACAACCCACATATGGAGGCTTTAGTCCTCATGCCGGTAGTCGCAGG
>CAEGAE010068633.1:0-22561 GCA_903067095.1 Girardinus metallicus | reverse complement strand
AAGTTACAGGTCTGTGACAGCCAGAAATCTTGCTTGTTTGTCGGTGACCAAATACTTATTTTCCACCCTTATTTTCAAATAAATTCTTTAAAAATCAGACAATGTAATTTTCTGATTTTTTTTTTCTCATTTTGTCTCTCATAGTTGAGGTTTACCTATATTGTCAATTACAGGCCTCTCTCATCTTTTTAAGTGGGAGAACTTGCACGATTGATGACTGACTAAATACTTTTTTCCCCCACTGTATACATATATATATATATTATTCAGGGTATCTTTAGAGTTTAGTTTAAATACATTTTCCCAAAAATCTCCCTGATCCTTCATATCCAAGCGGGACGAATAAAGAATATAAAGCTCTACAGTTCCAGTCAGAATACTCTGGATGACAAGTTAGAGCAGGACAGCTTAACACTAGCGAATGGTTGCCTTCCAACCTGGTAAATAGCAGAAGTAATGAGTGGACAAACTGAACACAGCCAGGTTGTGTTAGTGGCTTGATGTGGCCCAGTGTCTGGACTTCTATTAGCTTTGTATCTCCATCTATGTTTATAAAGCAATGCTATTATAAGTACTTGTGAGCAGCAAATATCTGTTAGTATCTATGCAACGCTGTGGTTTAGCCACATGCTGACAAACTTTTTCAGGAAATTAAATGTAGTGTCTCCTCAACACCACTAAGTCTTCAGGGCATATGAGCTATGGTGTAGATTAGATATTACAGTGAGTTATGAGATGGCTTGAAAATTTGAAAGGTTCTGGGAACCATACTTAAACAGTTTAGGACTCACCCTGATCCTGGGACTTTCATGCTGAAGCACAAAGGAGAAACAGAACAGACAGAATGTAGACTGGTAGACTGAGCCTCTGAGCTGACCGACCAACAGCGACCCTCAATGCTGGAAGTATGAGGAAGCAAAGAGCTCTCTGACCAGATCATTGGGTCATATAACAGATAGATAAAGATTTTCTGCATTTCTAATTCAATTTAATTCAGTGCAGTTATTTTATATATGTAATACACCACCTACACCTACACTACACAACCAATAGGTGAAGATGTCTGCAAATCTTCAGACTTTGCTTCTCCTTTAGCAACTTTCACAGAGTATATATCCTTTTGGCATTAGGTGGGAGGTCGCCTTACAATTTTCCACTTTTACTGTAAGTGTGAGTGTTCCTCAATGTGGTGAACAGCAGTGCAACTGCTGCAGAGAGGGACACCAAGCGGGGAGGAGAGGTATTCCAAAGCTAGAGCTGGAGGATCCAAAAGAGCCTCCGCTCAGTAAGGAAGGACACTGCATCAGTCCTGGACATGCTGACCAGGCATCCTACTCAGTCAAAATAGCGAAAACAGTGGTGCAGAGCAGCAACCATTAGTCAAACTCTGGCTGATTACCAAAACTCTTCAGAGTGATAACACACACACATTTCTTGTCAAATGCAGGAAGTCCATTCTGCGCTCAAGCATTAACCAACCTCTAAATATACAGCCGGCCACAAATGTTTTTCTGTCTTGTCTGTGGTGTTGTGGTGAGCACTAAAATGAGCGCCGAAGCAGTTGTGCAATGAAACCGTAAAAGCAAATCTAACTGGTGTAAGCCTTTCTAAAGAGTGAACAGAGAGCAGGGTTCAGCACTAGACATGTGTTTCTAATGAAAGTTTAGGTCAGCGAACATCTGGAGCTCATTGATCCTCCTGCTGACCTGCCCAGCTCACTGCAGCAGACTCCCCTCCAGAATGGCTTGAAGTGTTGAGAAGCCTCACCAATGTTGGTAAAATGTTAATAACATCACGTGGAACACAATCTGCTGGTCATCCAGGAGTTTTGACAATTTCTGTCAGACAAAAGCTTCAGATGCAGTAAAAACTGAAAATAAATAACGTCAACAATGCGTTAACGTCAACAACGCATTGTTGTTGATGTTGTTGACGTCAGATTGTAATCAGATCTGGTTACAATCTGATGTAACCAGATTGTTGTAAAATCTGGTTACATCAAGAACCAGATTTTACAACAATCTACTATTTTAGATACACTAAAAACATCGCAAAATGAGATTGTAGTTAATGGCTAATAACCAGAAATAGAGTGCCTATCCATTCATAATTTTCTATAAACTAACCCTATGTTTTGGTTTTCAACCCATTTTCTGTTACCATCAAGTTCACACATCTGGTGTTGTTTAACTTCAACAAGTGGACACAGAATGTCTTAAACCATTGACCAATCACTTCTTGGATGTCTGTTTGTAGATGAGGATCTGCAGAATAATACAAAGCTGGTGGATGTATTACACTTGCCACTGGGTGTCCATTATGACATAGAGTGGACCTCCACCAGGAACAGAGGGAGGGTACCACCTGGACAAATCACCAGCCTATTACAGGCCAACATAGAAATAAACGGTACCGGCTACCCTGCTGGCAGACACCTGGCAGAAATCTGACTAATTAACCCAAAATGACAGTAACAGAACCCATGCATGAACAGAAAAAAACATGCAAACTCTGAGGCAGTCAGGCAGGATTTAAACACTAGACCTATAGTTACAACACTGACAACTGTTCCAGTGACTGCATCTTTTAGTAGAAACACAATAGAATATTCATAAAGTAGAAAGATGCTAAACTTAATTTTATATTGACTTCCTGTTTTGTAGAGATGTTAGAGTTCATCTTTCAGGTAAACTTCCTGCTTTGTGTCAGTGATGTGTGTTGTGTATTAATGTAGCCAAATATTCAGCAATAAATACTAAACAATCCAGAGAGATACAACATGGCTCCCAGTCAGAGAAAAGACACTGAGGTCACCAGAAATGATGCTCGACCCACACACAATAGAAAGAAATAGAATGCATCTTCGAAAACTTCCCTTTCATTGGCAATGAAACCGTGTGTGTGTTGGGGGGGGAGTGTGGGGGTGTGTGGGTGTGTGTGAAACATGGCTCCGGCCTCTTTCTGACCAGTAAAATTTTGTGACGTGGTTAAATATTCAAAGCAAAAGCACTAACCTCATCAGGTGGTTGGTGTTGTGGTTTGTCACAGATCAACTAGTCAGGAAGGAAATCTATTTTTGGAACAGTGCAACATCAGTGAAGAAACATTTATGAAGAGCAACGGTGCAATGTGGGCACTGATCCTCCCTCCCAAACATCCTGGTAAAGGCTGCAGTTCTTTAGTCACCTGACTGAGATGTGAAGTGAATGTAATGATGGGATGGATGAGGCTGGATGATGGCCTGGTCGTGTTGGTGACAGATAGAGATGCTTTCAGTCAGCTGATAGGAACCAGCACTAACTGTCTAAATGACAAACAGTAGCATGTCCAGACAGCAGAGCTGCAAAGTAACTAGTTATATTTACTCAGTTGCATTTATGTGAGTAAGTTTTTTGGGGAAAAATTTACTTTTAGGAGTATTTTTACTACACTGTACTTATCACTTCCACTTAAGTTAAATTATTATGTAAATAATTTAACTTAAGTAGAAGTATTAAGTAAAAGTATTGCTACTTTTACTTGAGTAAAATTATCCAACTGTGAGTACTTTAATGAATGAAAAATAAGCTTGTTCTAACCAAAGATTCACCTGACACAGATACACACCCACCTGCAGGTTTTGTTAGTTTATTTTTTTGTAAAGAAATGGATTTGGAAAATGTTTCTTTTGTCTAATTTAGTTATTTTGTAATTATGTTATTTATATTAATTATTTTTATTTCTGTCCTTAAAATACCAAAATTCCCACATAATTTTTCTCTCTCTGATGATGTCATTTTTATACATTAAATAACTAATGTTTTGATAATTTACTCAGTTCTTGAGTTGACTGTTTGCCAAATACTTTCTTTTTACTCTTACACCAGTAATTACTTAAGTAAAAATATGCTGAAGAAGTGCTAATCTTACTTGACTATAATCTTTGGGTCCTCTACTCTCCTATGCCAGTCAGACCAACATGCATAGCTGAGTCTTAGTGAGCAGATGAGATATTCTGTAAATCATGCAAGGTGGTTTAGCGGTGGTGAAAGGGGTTGGTGGAATGACTGTCAAATGACCTTGAGGTTATCAATGCAGGAATCCAACAAAGCAACAGCAAGCTCACAGAAACCCTCCACTGAGCTTCTTTTCAGACCCAAACTTCATGACAGACAAACACGAAAGAGAACAGAGGTGTCAAAGGTCAGTGCAATGCTGAGTTCATCAGGAACATGAAAACCAGTGGATGACATCATAACCACTGGCATCAGTTACTGGAGCAGAAAGAGAACCACTGGAAGCCGACCAGCTCAAATCCAATCATATTCCAAAACATTGTGTTAATAATAATCCCTGAGGTCCTTCAGAGAGAGAAGGTTCTGGGTTCGGTTCGGTTCTGTCCTCAAAGCTGTGTGTTTTCAGCTAAGACTGCACTGAAAAAACACAAAAACGCACCGAATACTTTTGGTCTAGTCTGTGGTGCAAATATCATAGTGCACGTGAAATAAGAAAAATGTAACTTTTCAGCAAAAAGAAAAAAAAAAAGAGTAGTAGTTCTGTTGGCAGATTCCACATTTTCATTTAAAACATTTTCCCATGTTATAACTGTAATAATCTGCCAGTGGAACTAGAACAATTTTTTTATATAAATTTTAAGGAATTGTTGACTTAAAATAAAAAATTTTAAGTCAGTTGTTGTTTTGACTTAAAAACAGTTGTTTTTAAGTGTTGTTGACATTGTTGTTGCAAGCAGCTGGGTTCCCCAAGAGTTGTTGTGTTAAGTCAAGAGCAAGGAATTGTTAGAAGTACCGTTATGGATGGAATGTTACTTGTAAATTATTTCAGTCTTATTTCAGATATTTACACTAAAAATTTAACAAAAATAATTGGATCTCCATTAGCAGTCTGCCTTCCAACGAACATGAAGCGGTCTCTAATTGAAGACTGCTGCATTATGACAGTTTGGTGTCATGCAAGCGGCTACAGAGACGATATTCCACAGTAAAAATGTCCAATCATCAATCGTTGACAGCTCTGGATGGAGAAGTGGGTCTGAACCTCCTCCTTCTCTCTCTGGTCCTGCTCTGCTTCCATGAAGCCTCCTTTTCAGTTCCTCTGAGATTTGGGATTAGTGTTCAGGTAAGATTTAAGCTTTTGAAATGCTAATAAGCTTCTCCAGTTGAAAAAAAAACATGCCTTGTTGCCATGGTTATGCATCATAAAACTCCCCAAGAATAAAAAAAAAGCAAAAATCCTTCCAGCTGTACAGGACCCAGAGGGAATAACTGTCCAAACAACAACGCCTCATCCAAAACCAAAGTCTTGAAAAAGAACGAATCAGAGCGAACGTAACAAAGACGCTCCAACATACTGCCCATGCAATGCCATTCAAAATCTAGAAAATATTTTATAAACCCCTTTCAGCATGACGTCACACACGCAAGATCCTGCCAACATCACACTGCTGGAGGGCAAAAGTTGATAGCTGACAATGATTAGTATTGGTTTTAGCTGTTAAGTTGTCAATATGCATAATATATAAAAGAAAATAAGATGCAGTGCTAATAATTGTAGACACCTAGATAACTAGAAAAAAAACTTTTTCTTTTAAGGAAAAAAAAGCGAGGGATACAGTGGGTCAGTGATTTGACTTTGACAACTGTAACATGGAAATGTGATGAGGAATTCGGTGTGTTTTGGTGCAGTCACAAAATAAAAAAGGCAAGCCACATACCAACTCTGACATATCATCTGTAGAGCAGATGTTTAAATTAACTAATCTACCACCGCTTTGTTAATTAGCTAATAGCAGCGATCGCTTATTAATAATCACAAAATAAGCAGCAAGCCTTAAAACATAATACTGTGACGGACCGAATGGTCCGTTCTTTGTGTGGGAAATGTTTGCGTGTTTTTTGGTGTTGAGTTGCTATAGCAACAAGCCTGCGCTTAACCTAACTAACACAGAAAGCGAGAACAAAAAGAATACGAATGATTTTGAGTAATTCTTCAACAGTTTTTTATGTGTTATTTTTCCTTTTGATGTGACGCACTGCCTGAATTAATAATAGCTACATCTCCAGGTTTCATTTAGTTAACTGGATTGTTCTACCACAGCAGAGTGGCTATGGATGGCATGTAAAAGCCATCCATCATTGTGTACACAAGCAAAATTTCCAGATTTAAACATTAAGATGCAAGTGGTCACTACTATTCAGTCAAAATACAAATGTTTATTTTTAATGAGTGATTTCTGTTAGCAAAATGTGTTATGAAATATTGTGAGGCTCCTTTTGGTTCTAAATCAACTATCACAACATATTGCTGTTACTAACAGCATTACAAGCACAAATAAATAAAAACAGAACTTTCCGCTGTCAGAGTTTAATAATAAGTAGTCTTTGTTGACTTGGTCTAAATTGGAACAAGCTTGATTTGATCTGTCGAATATTTATAAATAGGTAAGCACTGGGGTAGAAAGCAGCATGTTGGTTTCACCAATGCTCCATAAACACATCTAAAAACCACTTCTTAAAAAGATCTCATCTCTGTGTGCTCCGACTTTTGGAGATGTTGCAGGAGAAGGCTGTCAGGCAGCCAAACAGGAGGTTGGAAGAGGTATTATGTGCAGGACTAGCAATAACTGTCACACTGGTGATTTTATTTAAAGCTGTTTTTCACAATGTATTTTCCCCCACTGGATGAGAGCGTTTATAGGTTTACATGACAAGTTTTTCAGTGTCTGATTATTCTACAGCAATCCAAAACCTATTTCTTTTAGTATTTTGTATTTTCTAACAAATCTTTACCAGGATATCTGCGTTTTCAGCATTTGAGCGGCTGATCACTGTCCAGAAATTATCAAGGGGCATTTGTATCACTAATTAACTGGTGTATTCATACTTCAGTGTTTAACTCTCCATCAACTAAACATTACAGGAACTAAAGCATTCCTTGCCTGCACCATTTAACCCAGGGCTAGAATCAGAGACTCTGACACAGATCTTTCATGTTGCTCATCCTCTTGTATTTCCCAGAAACTGGAAGCAGAGTCTCAGTCAGACCACTTGCACACACACTTCCATTGTACGGTAGAGGCTGATCCCAAGAGAGGGTTAATTGTTTTCTGGCCAACACATAGAGTGGCAGTCTGTTGGCTCTTTTCTAACGAGTGAGGCAGACACGTCACACCATGCACTGCAGGTCAGTGCGCTGCAGAGACGAGACAAAGAGCAGCTTGGAAGGGTCGCATCGCGTTTGGTGGGAAAAGATAAAGCAGAGTTGGGGGGAAAGGGAACCACCACAGTGATCAGTTAGAACTTGCCACATTCCAAAGATCCATCAAGTGTTATGGAGACATGCACTGAATGTTGAATAGTCCAACATTCAAACAGTAACAGTCTCAAAGTGAGAAGCCAAGATATTAATAAATATATGAGGTCTTCTGGGTAAAACACACTTCCAAATCAAGGTTCCTCTTCGTCAGAACCAACATACCTCAGTCACTAGTTCCTTTTCACACAGTTTCAATTCAGGCTCAATGTGAGTAGTCAAATGTCAAATCAAGCGAAGGTTTGGACTTTGGATTGCTATTTTCATTTTTATTCATTCTGTTTGGAATGTGTTGCTGTGTTTTAGATTATTATCCAGCTGTCAACCCAGTTTGGGCCGAGTTTCAGCTGTTAGGTTCTGTTTCTGTACAAACAGGCCCACATCATCAGCCCTCCACCTCTATGCTTCACAAGGCGTTTTTGCTGATGTACACTGCCTCCCTCTGAGTGGGGACCTCTCAGAGGGAGCCTTAAGGTTTTTTAAAATAATTTCTTTAACTTTTTTAGAACAGCCACTCCTGGGAAGATTTGTAGCTATCTTGAATGTTTCCAACTTGTAAGTAATCTTCCTAATATTAGAATATAAAACTCAGAAATGTTTGGAAATGGCTATATAGTCTTTCTCAGAATGAAGAGCAGCCTTTCAAAATGTCATGTCATGCCTCTGTGCTCAGGATCAAATTTTTTACCACAGACGCCCAAATTGTGAAGCAAAAAGTTTTGTTGAAGTTTTTTAATGTATTAAAGGACAAAACCAATTTTACTGTAATATGTTTATTTTTTTACCTGCTCAACAATAAACTAAATAAGCAATATTTAAGGAAATATGTCAAGTCTTTTGATTTACAGATTCAGAAAGTTTTAGAAAAAGACAAAAAAAATATTTTCTTTATTTACCTGTTCTTACTCAGGAATAGGTAAATAAACTTGCTTTATTTTGCCAAGTTTATTAGATGCTTGAGCCCAAGTAACTGAATGTTTGTGGTTTTATTTAATATCACATTAAACTGAAAGCAAAAGCTAATAGATGAATAGCTTTTGTTTTCATTTTAGGAGCGTCTTAATTTCAAGTATTTTGAAACACCTGGCCTTATTTAAAATTTCACCCCAATTAAAAATAAAGGTATGTTTGTCAACTCACTGTAGAGCGCCAAATCTGAGCTATTCGTGAATTGTTCTCCACAGGCTGCAAAACTATCATTCTGAGGACCATAAATGGCCCCTTAGCCACTCATCTGCTCTAAATACAACATCTCCTTTCATAGAGGTGACTATTCCTACCACTGATCATTTGATCAGTTCACCAGAACAAAATGCCCTTGTCACATTAGGGTGGGGCTAGTTTTTCCCAGCTTTCCTCCTGATATTTTCATTTCTGTCAAATGGCTTTTAAGCTACCAGATAAAATGTTCCTGTCGCCATTCAGTCCTTGCTAGCACAGCAGTGTGAATAACAGAAGATAGTTGCTGAATAAGAAATGTGCCCGAGAAACCAACTCCAACTGCTGTTGGAGTTGGTTTCTGTCTGTACTTTTCATCTCAGGGTGTGGTTCTGCACATGAAAGTGGATGACAGCAGCCCCCTGCATTCGCTAAATGAACCTAGTACGTCTCTGCATGACTTCCCGTTTTTAATAAGTTGCTTCCTCAAAACGTCAGGTTGCTGTGTGGCCTACAGCTCACCAGTTTCTATTCAACAGAACAAACCCAAAGGTTCTTTGCTCTTCTGCAGAGATCGTCTGAAAACACATCAAATCTCAGTTTGGCTGTTCATTAATAAAACACGGAACTTTATTTAAAAACTTGTGCATCTCTTCCGGATATATGTGCTTATCATCATGGTCTCTGATAAAGGGTAATCTAGGAAGTATTTGGCACCAACTCTAACCTAGTTTCCCTATCTTGTGCAGGAACAGAACTTCCCCTAAGTTCACCTGATGAAATGAATCGTTGGGCTTTGAAAATTGCAGTTTGCATGCCAACTCAATCGGAGTTTAACTCAAGCCGAAAGTGCTGCAGTCCTCTGAGTTTAAACAGATTCTAGTTTCTGACCCAGGGGTTCAGTTGTTCCTTTCTCACACGGCGGCACAGTAAAAAGACTCGCTTTTTAAACGGACATTCCTCCGATCCTGCTGCCTGTCTGGACGTTTACCAGCGAACTGATGCAACAGGTTGACAGGTGGGCAGCTCCCTCTGTGGCACAAAGTGAGTCGGTTTAAATAAAGGAAACAGCCAACTGCAAACAACACTGGGATACATGGTTCCTATTAGAAGTCACTTCTCTGGGCCCCAACATTACAGCTATAAGTTGGTCGCGCCCTGATGTGTGTGTGTGTGGGTGTGTGTGTGTATGCGTGTGTTTAACTTTTGTGGTGTCTATCATCCCAACACGAACTCTTTCAAATCTCTCCAAAGTGCGTCAAAGTCTCAGTCCGGATGATTACACGCAAAAGCAGCCAGAACACTACATGGCAGAGGAGGCGAGTACTCACATCTTCCATGATGAAGCAGCAGGGTCCGTTATGTGGCTGCAGACTAGCCCAAAAATCACACGACGTCGCTCTCAGTGTCCTGCTCAGAAACGCTGTGAAACGGTTGCCTGCTGGTGAGCAGCTGACACATTTCCAGCAGTAGTCGTAAATGCTGAAAAGAGGGAACTGTGCAGTCTATGACACCAAGGGTCGCTTCGTTTTCCTCTTTTGCCTCGGAGAAAAAAGTTTCAAGAAAGAAGTTTGGTTTCCGGTTCAAGTCCCGTTTTTACACTCGTGAATCTGTGAGGAGGGGCAACATGGCCAGCAGCCTGTCTCTGGTTGCTAGGGCACCCCGTCCCATCGCAGCACATTTACTGCTGTTTCCTCTCAGCACTGCTACCTGTTGAAGCAGTGCTGCTCTTACTTGAGAACAGTTTTTGAGTACTCTCCCGCCTTTGTTCTAGACTGAGTAAAATGTTGTTCTTTTTATTACTGCAGTTCTTTCAAAATGCCTTTTTGTGACGCTCAGAATTTCAAAAAGCATCTTTCTATATTAATATTTAGGATATTGCAAACAGGCATCGTGATGGGGAGACAGGAATTCTGTACTGTAAACATACTGACAAGTTTCAAGTCCTCTGCTTGAATTTACAAGCAGGGAGGAAGTTTGTTTTGACTGAGATATAATTTAGCAATTTGAACCATTTCAAATGTATTTGTAAAATGTTCTTGTAAATATGTATGCCTCTGCAAACAGATACATTTTATTGGGATAATGATGGTGACTGTGGTAGGAATTTGCCCCGCAATTGGCAGGTTGCCAGTTCAACACCCACTTGTGTCTTTGTGTCCTTGTGGAAGACACTTCACCTTCCTTACCTGGTGGTGGTGGTGGTCAGAGGACCTGTTGGCAATGGTGAATGGCAACCTCACTTCTGTCAGATTGCCCCAAATAGAAGTAAAAACAAAAAAAACAAGTAAAAATAAAAGTCAGCCATGTCAGAAGTTACTCAAGTTCGACTTTATGTAAAAATGTATTTGGTAAAAAACAAAGCTACTTAGGTACTGAGCAACTGATCATTAAAATGATGTAATCAGACATTCTAGAATTATAGAAATTTTATTAAGCTCTTCATGATAATAATACTCAAGTAAAAGCAAAAAAAAATATGATGCAGAAAACCTAAACCAAAAAGTTGTTTTTTTTTTCCCCAAAAATGTTACTCAAGTATGTTACTATCCTCTGGGCAGCAGGCCTCCATAGGTCATCTCTGATCAGTCATGGATGGGCACCTGAACAGAAAGACCTGGGACAAACTTCTGCTTCTGCTTATAACCACTTTATTAATCACACTGAGCACCTCCAATAGCACAGTGACACTCTAAATGTTTGGAAATGCATATATAAATGTAAGAAAGTTTTTGAAAAGTGCACTTCAAAAAGTCTTATACACAGTCACTGGAATTGTATTACAAGATATAATCAAATGTTCTGGACTGAATTTGTGTGTTTGTGAGTCAATGTTGAAACAACAGACAAAGCAATTCCCCATTGGATGCAAGGCTGTTTCAAGTAGCAAAGGTGTGATGTAAGGATAATGGGTTAGGGTTAGGGTAGGGCTACCACCACAGAATGTAAAATTCTCTAGATTTCAGGCGTTTTGTCAACACAGTGAAACCCTGATTCAATTAGAGCCCCAATTTACTTTGCATGGATTGATGAAAGTATCAAATATTTTAGACCCTGAATAAATATGCGGGGTTCCTCTACTTTGTAATTTAACGATAAAAAAAACTTATGGTTAATTTTGTCAAACGGTATTTAGCATTTAAAACACATCAGAACTGGTGAGTTGTCTTTTATTTCCTTCAATGAATATATTGATGTTAAATCAATATATTAAATTAGTACGTCCCCGACTTTTGTAAGAGACATTTTTACCACACAATATTACAATTGCCGTTTCTGTATTGCAACGTTTAGAGTACGGCGTCACCGAGGACAGCTATTCGGGGTCCTTTGGTTCTGCAACGTCAGGGATAAGCAAAACCAGCATTAGCCACCAATGTTAAAGGAAACTTGTTACCAGTAAACACTAAAACAACTCAATTCATAAAACCGGACAGTAAAGAGAAGCGAACGTGAGCAAAAAAAAAAAAAAAAAAAAAATCACCAATCGAATGTAGTGCTTTAAAATATGGGGTATTTAAGAAGCTGCTGAGGGCGACAGAGATTGTGAACGTTGATCATGTCGGACGCAGCTATTGAGGAAGTTTCAGTTTTATCGTCCATTTACTGCAGAGACGGCGAGTTCCAAATTGTTCAACAGTCTGGTACGTTGGTTGTTCTTGCTGTCAGTATGGCAGGCTGTTTTAACATAAATTCGGTTTTGTCTGATTATCCGTAATTACATTCTAAATATCTAAAATGTATTTTGACTACACAAAACTACATTTTGACTATCCGGAAGAGAAATTTAAGATATCTGCATTTACACTCCGAGTAGTAAGAATAATAACTCAAAATAAATATCTTCAAATACAAAATTCCTTTCAAGATTTCTCAATAACATCACCGGAACTGACGGGACACATATCCGTAATTACAATTTAAGACACCTCGAACGTAATTATGACTAGTTAAATGTACAATTTTAGATATCTGTTAAGAATTCTGTATAAACCCCTTTGCGCTGCCCAAACAGTTGCCTGCAGAATTTTATGTTTTCTGCGTAAAATTGTATGCACAATGTAGAAAGGGCAATGCTGGAAATGAGGAGATAGAAAACTTAATGTACTTTAAGACTATTTTGGTAGGAGGGACGGCCTGCCATATCGCCTATCTAAAAATACATTTAAGATATCAATATGGTGTCATTCAAGATATCTTTAATTAGAATTATGACTAGTCAAAACTACAATCGAGATATCTTGTATTTACTTGGTCATAATTTAATTGTAGATATCTGAAATGTTTCAGATAATCAGCAATTCATTATATACCTTGAATTGAAGTCTCCATGCAACAATGGCAAATATGACGTCATTCGACTAGTCAGAATGTAATTAGAGAAATAGAAATAGGTATTTTTTCTAGTTAGAGACAAATATAGTTGGAGATTTCTTAATTTAAGTCTTGTTATAAACCAATTTCAGATATCTGGAACGTAAGGGCGGTAAAACCGAAGTTATGATAAAATGGCCTGCCATGCTGTCGGTCGTTGCTTCGTTCGGGGTGACGTTGCTACTGCAAACCGGGTGTGCCTGAAAGGCAGAATCAGCACGAGCCACGAGTTGAAAGTACTGATTCTCAACTTGAGAAGGTTGTAGAAGTGGGAAACATGTGGGTTGGCAAACGGCTATTTGCAAAAGAAGCTGACTGTATAATTTTTAAATAATATTTGTCGAAATACAAGAAATGAAAGGGACATACTTAGAAATATTTATTTTGGAACACTATGTGCCTCACTAACAGAAGTGTAAATAATAGTTCATTACATGTTCATTACATTTATGTAGGAGCCATACCAGCGTCTACAATATCTGGTGTGGTAGATTAAATGGTAATGAAAAAAAAAACAACTTATAAAAGGATAGATCTATTTTTTATCAAAAATGCAAACTTCTTTTTTGTTCAAAAAAATTCAAAGTAACTAAACAGTTTGGCGGTTGACAAAAAGCCAAACTGTCAACTTCCAGTTACCTCTTATGGGTGACTACCGTTCCAACATTATATTCTTTTAAAAATATAAAAATATCAACAAAAATTATAGTCCATGATACCTATGATTGAATATAATTAAATCATTATCTGACTCAAAGATTGCATACTAATAGTACTCTCCCATATGAGCATTTATTATAATCTAAAAGTATGTGCTGTTCCCGTTTGCCTACAATAATTGCAATAAATTGTTGCATGTATGTTAATTTTTGAGCTGTTTTCAATTGTTCTTGTCATTTTCTCTCCATAGTCGTTATATTGAAAAGCAAAGCTGATGTTCTATGTATTTTTGTGTTGTATTTGTTGTTTCCTCTTTTACTCCGTTAAAAAGAGGTTTTTAATCTCAGTGAGTTTTTTATTTTGGTAAAATAAAGGTTAAATAAAAAAGCAGAATCCAAGTCTGACAGCCTTGTCTTTTTGTAGCACAGGATGGGCTGGTGGTCCAGCTCAACTGCAGTGCTGGGAGAGGCGGGAAACTGAATGTGAGCGTAGTGTTCCACCTCGACCCCAGCTACCCTTCCTGTCCTCCTCATATTTCTATTTCCACCACCGGCCTGTCTAAGCTTCAGTGTCACAACATCAGGCAGAAGTTGATGACTCGAGCTGCAGAACTTCCCCCAGAACCAATGCTGCTCCAGCTGGTGGAATACTTGCAGGTAAAGGCTCATAAAAATAAATAATACCTGATTTTTTTTTAGTGATAGTGTCCAGATGTATTGTGGTCACAGCAGGAATGTTTGGATCAGACAGAGGACCAGACAGGAGAAAAGGATGGGACAGGGGAAGAGAAAGACAAACAGCAGGAGTGGATAGCAATTCTACTGCTTGACCACATCAGATCTCGAAACCGATATATCAGACTCTTGGAGCGCTGGAGCCAGCATCTGCAGCTCACCTGTAGACTTTTACTAGGACCCAATCCATTGATTATTCTGTTGGGGGAAAGACCCAACATCAAGGTACATGTGTTTTTTTTCCTGAATCGACTTTAAATGTAGATTGACACCACGCCATATTATATCATTTATTCAACAAATTAAAGATAAACTGAGAAACAGTGGGAGAAAATGAAACTTATGCTTTGAATTTCTGAAGGAATTCTAGATCATTTGAGTAGCCAGGTGCTGATATTCAGCATTTTGAAGCGTGAGATCCTTTCTAAAAGAGCCAAAGTGTTGAGAGTTTGCAGACCTGGAGTTGTGTGAGCAGTAAGGACTGCCTTTTCTAACAACTGTTGTTTGTAAGTTTGTAATTTATAGTGAGATCAATTGTTTGCAACCAGAAAGCAAAATCATTGAGGGAAACCTGGGTGGAATAAAACTAAACATAAAAAATTTATTAGCCAGGTACTGAGCTGAGTTAGCAGGTTAAATAATGAGGTTCCTGTTGGTACAGTTGTGGAGGAAAAAACCAAGTAAGGCTTCTTTAGAATAGCTGAGAGAGAAATAAAATTTGGGAGAAGTCCCAAAGAAATATTTGTAAAGTTTAATCTGTACAAAGAAAAAGTGTCTCAAACAATGTTCTTTAAAGAATAGAGCCAAAAGTAGAGATGTCTATGATAGCACCATGTTTGAAGAAGATCGTCCTCATGTGACCCGTCGAGGAAGGCAGTGAAGGGCTGAGCTACAGAATCTGAGAACTGGAAGTTTTTAATATATTAAATAATCTTAAAAACTGATCTACAGATGAGGCAGAAAAATAATTATTTTTGTACTCTTCTAAAAGTGACATCTTTTCCCCCGTGTCAATATCCACTCTGACTGTAAAAACTTTTCTTCAGGAGTTTTGTCACCGTTTAAAGACTGTTAAGGTAGATGTGGACTCTTCAGGTAAGAAATGCAAAGAGAGGATGATGAAGGTTCTTGCAGAGACCCCATATTCTTCCCTCTGTCAACATAGGTAAGCATCATAAACCTGCAACAGAGAAATTCAGACATTTTGGTACTCTGTGTTGGATGTCTCAGTAGTATTTACACTTCTCTCATGGCCTTTCTTTCTCTCAGTCTTCAGGGATTTGTAGTGAAGGACTACAAGTCATCAGAGCTGACTGCTGTCTTTGAGGAGCTGAACCTGGCTGAGCTTTACCAACAGATGCTGCCTACATTAAGCGGCTAGGAGAAGAACTGTCAGATCTGCTCCTTATGAATATTTATATTGGATTCATAGACCTACATCTAATATTTGCTTTTTATTTGAGTTGTTCATTTTGTATCAATAAGTTTGTATTGCTTTAAACTTTTGTCCTCCCTTTTGTCCTGCTAATCTAGTCTCCGTTACATTCAAAGACATTATCATTAAACGGGAATTAGAACATCCCTGCCCTTCAAACCTCTATCATTTTGAATGTGTCCTGTCTGATACTGTAGAAGTCAGAATTGTTGTCTGAGTGTTATTGAGAGGCCCAAAGATTTACCTTCACAAGTGGAGTTTTATATAATTATTAAAAAGTTCATTAGAAATATCTTTGAGCTCATTTCAAATGCAATGGACATGAAAAGAAAGGACTGGTCCTTGGTGGGTTTCTAGTCTGGGTTTAGTGATTGCCAAGAGAACAGTACTTGTCTGAGTGCATTGTACCAAGTGTGAAGTTTAGTGGAGGGAGGATTATGGTGTGTGGTTGTTTTTCAGGAGCTGGGCTTGGCCCCTTAGTTCCAGTGAAAGGAACTCTGAATCCTTCAGCATACCAAGACATTTTGGACAACTCCATGCTCCCAACTTTGTGGGAACAGTTTGGAGCTGGGCCCTTCCTCTTCTAACATGACTGTGCACCACAGCACAAAGCAAGGTCCGTAAAGACAGGGGAGGAGAGTCTGTTGTGGATAAACTTGACTGGCCTGCACAGAGTCCTGACCTTAACCCAATAGAACACCTTTGGGATGAATTACAGTGGAGACTAAGAGCCAGGCCTTCTTGTCCAACATTAGTATGTGACCTCACAAATGCACTTCTGGAAGAATGGTCAAAAATCCCCATAGACTCCTAAACCTTATTCACAACCTTCCCAGAATAGTTGAAGCTGTTCTGGCTGGAAAGGGTGGACCAACGTCATATTGAATCATATGGATTAGGAATGGGATGTCACTTAAGCTCATATGTAAGTCAAGACAGGTGAGCGAATACTTTTGGTAATATAGTGTATCTGTCCCATGTATATTATATCTTAAGGTACCCATATTATTAAGATCTACTGTGAAAACTGCTGGGTGGCTGTTGGTGAACCATGTGTACTGTGTGAAAAGGCTATACTCCTGAACTCAGCTATATGTCTCTACCCTATTTCATATGAACTTTCTGTTCAAGTAAGACCAGTAGTGCCAAAAATATTTTTAAAAAGAGTACTGTCATATTTCATATATTCCCTTTGTCTTATTTCGCTTGAATTGTTTTCTTTTCCTTTCAATTTTTTTTGTTCAAAACTTTCTTGTTAAAGCTGTTTTTTTATTTATGCACTGCTGGTGGAAATGTAATTTCCCAGTTGAAACTTCCTTAGGGATTAATTGAGTTCTATCTAATCTAATCTAATCTAATCTAATCCAATCTAAATTGTTTCGCCCAGGAATGATTAGGGGAAGTTGAGCCAGTGGTGGAGTCATTTTATGTGTCTGGTGTTATTGCAATTTGTCAGCAGTAGAGGGAGTAGTAAAACTATTTGTCACTGTCTCCAGATCCATCTAATGGTGGTTCAGTTGTATGAGGGGGAGACACAAAACAGTTTTTGATCTGTTTATCATGGTGAATGCACCTGTATCATCATGTACAAGATCAATTTGACCTTCACTTATATATATATATATATGTATATATTATTTCAGCTGACTGGAGTTGAAGAGAAGTGAGAGGAAAACCACAGAAGTGCTGCAGGGGAGCAGAAAACTGCAAGAAAAAAGACTAACTGGCCTCCAGCAAAAAGTGGATGCAGCAAAATATGCCAAAATAGCCCATATGTTTGCCACCATAAGTCTAACTGCGACATCTGAACTGCATAGAGCTTAACCCACTCAAGACTTGGGAGATAATGGTGTACTTCTGGAGAAAACCCCAGAGGATAGTGAAGATTGGTCCTTTACCATCCTCAATAATACTGTGGGGATTCTTTACGGGTCCTTAGAACCTGCCACAGGAGCTGCTGCTCATCTTCTGCACAGCCATCGTTCAGTCGGTCCGGTGTTTGTCCATCACTGTGTGGTTTGACTCATACACAGAACAGGACAGAACACAGAACAGGACAGGTCACCAGGGCTGAGCTTGTTCAGGTCAAGGGTCAGGAAATGTCCATCTATTATCTTTGCAGACCTCACACATCCTGGACCCTATAGGACTTGCCAGGAAGAACAGACCCAACTAAGCAGGCAGGACAATATTAATAACAAGGAAAACTCCTAGTTTAATTTGCCCATGGAATTTTGAAATTAATAACTGTACTGCTGATATTTTTCTTGGGACTCTGTGTCACTGTAAGAATAGAAATAAAAACTATTATGCTATTATTGGGAAAGACCTGTAAATAAAACATTTTAAATATCTGAAAAACTAAGAGTTTTTATGGACAGAAAAAAATTAATGCATCCAACAAAACTATTTTCATATTTCATCCTGTGCTTAGTAAGTTTATTTCTGCAATACGTAAAAAAGATTTTCACTACACAGTTTCTAAAAGTGAGTAAAGAGGTTCCTTTTAATCCAGATACAGCAGCTCTGAGGAGGAAGTGAGTGCTCCACCTTTAGAGATCATGTTGCTTCTCTGTTGAATAATGTCGCCTACATACAGCGAACCAGAGGGACTGAAATAATACATGGTGCTATCTCTAAGTGGTACTAGATTTCTGCCACTTATCAGAACGGGGTTTTTTTTGTTCTAAAGTGATAAAGAACAGCTTTGCGGTTACACTAATGTACAGTAAATGTGCTAGGTAGGTTGAATTGTTGAGTTATGCAAGGCTTTCAGCTCTCTATAATGGTACAATACTCAGGAATGTTGTGTAACAGATTTGTCCCCCCCGCCTTTCAATGTGGACCCATAGATACTTTTACTGTCACTGGTCCATTTGCATCCATGCACTTTAACCTTCCCTTGCAGTATTGCAGTGATTAATTCACCTCTTCAGTAAAGAGAGGTAGTGAGAGTTTTTGTCTCTTTTTTTCAGACTTTTTGATTATATTAAGCGTGCTATTTTTCAGCATTTCAAATCTGAAACTGGAAATTCTGTTTTAGCCTTTGCATGTTTTTGGCCTAATAAAAAAAATCCAACCCTTACCCAATGGATGTTCTAGTTCTGGAAAATAAAATAAACAACAATTTCATGTTTTGTTGCTGCACAAGTTAGTTGTGTGTGAGCAATAAAATGATTTTACATCGGCCTGAGCTGCTGGTGAAGCTCAGAAGGTGTCAGTCATATTGAAGATCACAACCTCCTCTTGTTCCTGTCAGTCAGACCTGATGGAAAGCTGTAAAAATGTCCTGAACTGCCTGGTTTATTATTTAATCTTCAATTATAGAAACAAAAAAATATATTTTTGATTTTTTTTTAAGGGTAAAAAACTCATCCTATGAACAACAATGCAAAATTCAAAGTGATGTTAAAAATAAAACTTATGGGGCCCTGAATGGTGGTACAGCAGGGCGGTGTCTGTTCATCCAGAGTTCCAATCAGTGGTAGTTTTTCCCTTTCTCTTTGCTTGTTTGCTGTCAATAATAGCCCCTAATGCCACAAATTATTATGTTTATCATTATCTGTTGATTTCAAATAGACAGGAAAATGTATTTGTTTACCAGCATTTTGTCAGTACAATATCTAGAAGCAGGACACGGACACTGAAATGTTTCTTTTCACCTGAAGTTCTATTGAAACTTTAGGGTCAATTTTTCATGAAATAGCCAAATAAATCTGACTTGACTGCTGACTGGCTGTTGTTTGGTGCTACTGCTTTTCTAGTTTAGACTCATTAGACAGATGACCAAATGATTGTGGAAAAGTTTAACAGAAACAGAAGTGATATCAAACTATTAACAAGCTACCAAAGAGGAGCGCTTTTAATTTTGTCAAACAGTATGTTTTAAATGTGTGTGTTTGACGTGTGTGAATGCATGCCTGTCAGCACATGGGCAGGGGTGTGTTTGAGGATCTTATGAATTAAAAAAAATAAAGTGAGTCCCCCAAACATATGGCTCTTTATTTAACTGCAAACAAATATTATGACAATAAATCAAAAGAAATATCTATTAACAATAACAGTTTTTGCTCTCTCATTTTTTAAACAAATCAATGTAAAGAAAAGAATGGTTTCTCAATACAACCTGTTGAATTTAAATACAAAATACAAACATTTGTGATACAGAGCAAAACTGCTGTATTAGCAGAACAACACACGTTCTTGTTTTTTATTCAAAAAGGAACAGACAGTCATGAAATGTTCCTATTTAATACAGTAAATGTTTGACTTCCTTGAGAGAGTTTACTCTAGTCACAGAATATCCAGTTCAATAACAATTTTGTTCAACAGTTCTGTTATTTATAGTGTAAGTGGGGTCAATAATGACTGCTATTTCCCTGTATTTATTATCAGTGTTTGACTCATTCACAGTACATGCTTCCAGGCTCCAGACCAGCGCCTGGCTGTGGGTTTTACACTCCGTCAGCTTCCTCAGAAACACAAACAATATGAGAGCAACAGCTCTGCTAAAAACAGCCCCGAGATCACGTTTCTTTACAAGCAACCCACAGAAACTGAGAAAGTTTTTAGGCTTTTTTCTAGATTTTTTTTTTTTCTCAATTTTATTGTTCCACAGTCACACTGTACCGCTGTTCATCATAAAGTAAATAAACTTTTGCATTTCATCAGGCCCTTTGTACTCGGGCTTAATTAGTGACCCTGCTGAGCCCCTTTAATACTGCATATCCCTTAGAAAACAGAAACGGGATGTTGCACACATCTAGGAAGGGAAGAAAATCTTTGGTCAATATTGGCAGCATAAAACACAGAACTGGAAAGATCAATCAGAGAATAGTAAATATGGTCACACTCACAACACTAGAACTTTTAAATAATGGTGCTTATTGAAGTATTTTTCTGATAAATTAAGCGCCATATGTAGGATCTCTCTGAGGACAGTATTCAATAAATCCATAATATTCAGCTTCAGCTTCCTGATTCCGCCATCACAGGGAGAACAAAAGGGGAAATGTTTCTGTGGTCTGAACTGGAACATCAAGGTTAAAGAAAAGAGAACAAGATCAGTTCCACTTTACAACAGGACGACATACATTAATGTAGACGATTCTTTACACACACACTGATTGTACTTTAATGAGTAAACACTGACAGGAATGTCGTTTTCATTTTACACAACACATGAATTTCTAACTGTATATTCTTTTTGCTTGATTTTTCCTTTTTTTCCCAAACATACAGTATTTTGGTGGATTGTGTTCATATTTAAAAAGTGCTAATTAGTAAGTCTTCACTCTTCCCTCTCCCCCCATCACTTGCTTGCTGCCCAGATCTTTATTCGTGTTCGGCGGTGGCCCCTGAGGTAACACAAAGGTTCTTGTGCAGGTTTGGGTTCTGACTGTGTCTGTTTCTGCTCCGTACAGAGGAGAAGGATGTGTCACATCCTGGGACCTTACACTTGTGAAGCAGTCGCAGATGCACTGTCTTGTAATGAGCGCGGAATGTTCCTTTGTTGCTGTACACCTTTTGGCAGACGTGGCATGTGATGGGAGACCCCCCCCCTTGATGTCTGTTTTGCCCGCTCCTGCTACAGCCTGTGTTCCTGTGTCTCCCCGCCGACCCCTCCTCACCCTCTGGCCTCCTCACACCCAGCTCATCACAGCTTTCATCGCTGTCCTCTATGGGGAGGACCTCCTCATCCTCCTCCCCTGCCTCTTCATCGCTCTCAGCTTCATCTGAGTCCCAAGAAGACTGAGCGCTGCTGCTGCCACAAGGTAGGACAGAGGTTGAGGTGCTCAGGTCAAGGATCATCCCATCATTCCGATTTCCACCTCCATCTGCTTCTCCTAATCCCTCCAACTCTTGTAGGGGGGATGTCTCAGCACTGCTAAGTGCAGCAGGTGCCTTGCTCATAGGAAACACCAGTCCCATGCGGTTGTGTCCTCGGAAGATGACTGAGGTCTGACTGGTTGGGTCTCGATGCAGCGCATCTTTGTCTTGCTGGTTTTGTCCGGGCTCCAGGCCTTCAGTGTCTCTGTCTCTGCAGTGTGACGGTGAGTAGGGGGAGGCGGCTGGGCTGAGGGAGTCTTTGGTCAGCAGCTTATGATGTAGGTTCAGATTCGCACTGTGTCTGTAGAAGAAGAAATAAACGTCATTATGGTGTTTCCGTATCAGCTGGAGAATATTTTCTTACTAAACCCTGTGCAGATGAAACAGAAGTGTAGTTTACTTTAGTTTAGTTCTTTTCCCTGCCTATGTGCAGCGAAGGGTGAGAGGCATGATACACCCTGGACTCATTACATTTTATAGATAATAACTGTTTCACATATTATATAAGTATAACATAATTAAATTGACCACCAGATGAAAAAAAAAACTATTCACTATATGTAATATCAATGTAGCATAATGTTTTTCTTTTATTTGCACATATATAGTCATATTCAATATACTAGAATATGTATTCTAACAGGGTCTGCACAATGGTGCAGTTGGTAGCACTGCTGCCTTGCATGAAGAAAGTCCTGTGTTCAATTCCCAG
This sequence comes from Girardinus metallicus, assembly GCA_903067095.1. Taxonomy (NCBI): domain Eukaryota; kingdom Metazoa; phylum Chordata; class Actinopteri; order Cyprinodontiformes; family Poeciliidae; genus Girardinus; species Girardinus metallicus. The sequence continues at coordinate 348 of CAEGAE010068633.1, read as the reverse complement.
TCTCAGGTCTTTCTGCATGGAGTTTGCATGTTCTGCTTGTGCATGAGTGGGTTCTCTATGGGTACTCAGGCTTCCTCCCATAGTCCAAAACATAACTGTCATATTAACTGGTCTACCTAAATTCTCTTTAGACATGTGTGCGTGCATGATTGTTTGTCCTGTCTGTCTCTGTGTTGCCCTGCGATAGATGGGTGACCTGTCCTTTGACCTCTGGAGATAGGCACCATCTCCCCTGGCAACCCCACTGGGGATAATCATGTAAGATAATGGTTGGATGGATGGATGGATGGATGGATGGATGGATGGATGGATGGATGGATGGATGGATGGATGGATGGATGGATGGAT
>CAEGAE010068631.1:0-12235 GCA_903067095.1 Girardinus metallicus | reverse complement strand
ACACGAACAACCACGGACTGAACAAAAACAACTCCGCCGAGACTGAGCCATTTTCCTAGCCTTTTAATGCTAACGCTAAAGCCACCGGAAGTTGTCCAACCCCACATCCGCTTTAAAACGCGGAAGCGTGAAAAAGGTCTATATATCGCTGCACTTGACGTTACTGTCTCTTACTCTGCAGTTGTGGAGTCACAATGTCTGGGATCATGAGCGCCCCCTGCCATGAGGCAAGAGAACTGCCTACCTCACCTCGAATCTGTTCTCTGCCGTTTATGATCGCTCCTCAGCACACGAAACACATTACACAGACAGTTAGTGACTGTACATTATATACATAAGCTAAATTATGGAAAATCAGTTCATACATTAAATGTGTTTTAGCCATTTTATTGGCGACGTACAGACTCCCCTGAACGCACGACTGGTAGTAAACATCCTGTTTTTGGTCATAACGACCCTGCTAGTCAAATAAAAAACGGACCTCAACTACTCTGGTGTCAATTAGAGTTTTCTCCACTTGCACTCAGAATTTACTCCTCAAAATAGGTCAATCACCAGTTTTTAAACTCTTAATATTTCTACACTAGGAATTTGTTGATTATAAATGTCCATTCTCTTCACACTTAAAACAAATCAAAGTATCTATAAAAGTTTAATTACCACATACATTTTGCTAAAATCCTGTAGGAGGTGCCAGTGTATCAACAACAATACTGCATGTGGTGGTGTCCTGTTAAATATGTCAAGGTCCTCGTGAAAGACAGATTCTATTCTCATCAATGGTAAAAATGAAATATTAATAAAGTAAATTTCATGTTGCTTAAGACATAAGTAGATACTTTGTTCCATGGTGGACATACTGTATTTTAAATGTTAAACTTTATTTCACACCCACAAAAAAAAAAAAATCAATATAAACCCTAAGATAAATGAAACAGACATTCTACGGTTATACAGTAGATTTAGAGCCTACAGGTTTTGGACAAGACTCAGAATATTAAAGACAAAAGCAAAATCTAATAAGCAAATTCACAATTTAAGTTAAAGAACATCTTCTTGGAAGCAAAATTGAGATAAAAACTTCATACAAGCAAACAAAAAAAAAGTAAAAACTCCATAAAAACAAACAAACAAAAGAAAATTACCAAAGGAATCAGAAAAGGCAAAGCTATTTCAAACAACCACATGAAAAAAAAACAAAAAACATACCAATAAAAAGCACAAATACGGAATGTATTAAAAACACCATGGCTGTCTTAGTCTTATGTCATCAATATAATTCATTATTTAGCCAGTGATCTAAACTTACTCCAAAACAAATAAGAACGTAACTTCTATGTTTTATTTAATTCATGGGTTAATTCCCATTGGAATTAAACTTCAACTGTTAGATATTTTACCTTTACATTCAGCTGACCTCCTCATCTAGAGATTGTAGTCTTTCACTTATGTTCACTTCATCATCTCTTGTTAAAACAAAGTCAAGGCTTTGTGATAATAAAACCATTTGTTATTTCTGAGCCTGGGTGTTCCTCCCTTTTATCAAACATGCTGTTCTTTATGCTCATAGGCTCTTCCTTTGTTTAAAGTGCCTGATGGAAGCAGGTAGACGTTTCCAGCTTCTCACACTAATATGACCTCTTGGCCAAAATTAGCTACATAATCCAGGAATAGTCACTTAACTGTTTAGCACCTTCATTTATATTGATCAATAAAGTCACGTCTTTCATTGAAGAGAAATTCAGCAAAAAACGTTTTACCTTAAAAAAAAATCCCCTATTCTGGAGTATACTTCTAGATAGCCTTTTTCAATCTACGGCTGATCTATTAGCTAACAGCAGTGCTGATAATGGAAATACTTTTTCCAGAAAATAAAGTTGTATTCAGTAAATTTGCTACCTTACATATAACAGGCTTTAGACATTCATTTTTGACTGAAAATTGCTTATATTATGAAAGCTTTGATTTCTCTACTATGATGTAACTGATAGCAATAGATTTATCCACTTCTTCATTTCATATTTAATTGTTATTTTTCAGTAATTTTTTTCCTTGTTCTTTTCAGTAAATATTGTATTTGTTTTTTTAAATTGTGCTGTCCAAACCCTAATATACAGTTTCCTTATCTTCTCCAATTTAGAAACAGCCAATTAGTTCCAATAAAACAAGCAGCTCTTCTTTTCTTTGAAATATTTCCAATATGCGCTATGGAAAAAAAAGCAAGTATGCTGATTGACTATTCATAATTTGTAGTTCTGTGTCACAAAAATATCCACAAAACAGTGAACCTGTGATAGGCTGGAGGGAGTATCACAGCCTATCACACTTTAGTCTAAGTACTTTAGTCCAAGTGTATTAGTTTATTACTAAATTTGAGTTTAGTAATAAACTGGAGTTTATTACTAAATAAATAACTAAATAAACTTGGACTAATTGATGTTAACTAGTGTAAACAAAGGATTGCTTTCAACTGACCTTTACAAGAAAAACATGCACAAGAAAAAAGGTTTCTATTAAAAGAACAGTGACCTAAACCTAAAACTCTAAGTTTCCAAAATAACTTTACCAGCTTGCCATGAGAGTTGAAGCTTTGAAGTTGCAAATTCTTTAGATAACCCAAAATCAAATTTTGTAAACATTGTTTTTCTTTCTAATATTGCATCACACTTTTTTTTTTTTTTTTTTTTTAGATTTTATGCATGCTACCGAGTACGAAGCTTCTCATAATCTTTTGGGGCCCATACTAGGCGCTTGATGAGTATGTCTTCTGCATTGGGAATACTATTATCCCAGCAGTACTCAGGAGACAGCAACTTGGTTGGTTTGTTGAGCCAAAAGTACTTGTTCAAGTGACTTTCATCGTGCCATAAAGCCTCTACATTTTTCAGTTTGTCTTCCATGATGTTGACATAACAATAATCTGCCAACGCCTTTACCTTTTCGCATGTTCCTCCAAAAATTGCTGCATGGTAGTAGTAATCTCCTTCAGTTATGCAAGCTTTGGATTCTGGATTTCTGTCATATGTGAACTTGTCTTTTGGGAGTTTGTAATAGTGAGCATGGAGTAGAGCTACTGACTCCCCAAGAGCTTCAGAGCCAAATCTGCCTTTAAATATCTGATCTACATCAAAGCAGAAGACATGAGTGAAGTTGTGCTGGAGAACTGTGTCGATTAATTCTGATATTGTCTTCATTCGCATCATAGAGATGTCTTGCCACCTGCTATGCTTCTTTACCTTGACAATTTTGAGGTTTCGTTGAGGAGCCAGGGTAATTTCTGGCACCTCCTCTGGTAAATCCGTAAACACGAAATACGTCACAGGTAATCCGAGCATGAAATGTTTTTCTGCTGAAGTCAGGAATGTTTTGAGGTAGGCTTCCAGATACCTTCAGCAGAGACATAGAAAGGTGAATAGTTACTGTAGGTCAGTATGCTAATCATAGATAGAAAATATAAATGTTTTTTTCCATTGGCATTAACTACAATAGTTAAATGTTATACTGACAAAAACCAAGATCAGTTGATTTCTGTTGTATCTTAAATGTTCACATACACAAAGAAATGCATCATCTTTAAAATTTAAAATGGATATTTCATTGTAGTTTAAAGTAAAAATTAACAAAGGATTAAGCATTAATAAATCACAGTCTGCTTTTCTGCTACCCTTCCATGTAGACACCAGTTTCAAATACAATTTTCTGATAAAAACAGTTTGGAGTCAAATACACTAGGACAGAGATTATACAACTGTAAAACTTTTTTTCAACATAAATATTTTTTAATCGATTTAGTTTTCAAACTAAACACAGACAGTTAAGACAGACTCACAAAACCAGTGTTTCCATTTTAGTGAATGATTATATAAAGAGAAAGAGATTTGTTAATGAAATATGTGACCAAGAACCTGGAACAAAGTTGAAAGAATTGCAAATGATAACATATTCCTTTTAGTGGACAGGACTGTGTGTGGAAAAACACACAACCAAATCTTTTTTTTTTCAAATATAAAACGTCAATGTTAGCTTTGTTTGCTTTGCAAAACATTTTCATATCAGCTATATCTGTTAGTAATATTAGTTTCCCAGTATCAAAACTACTTGACTAAATGTTCTTCTACAAATGTTATTTTTAAGATTATTTTTAATTTTAAAACAAAGAAATGTGTTAGAAATATGCTGTCTTCTGCTGAACACTTACAATCTGTATTTTTTTCAATGCTGAAACAGATTACAATCTAATCCTATAATTTAATACCCCAAACATCAAACACAAGAAATAATAAGGTGTACATGAATGTTTTATTCCTTGCATTTTTTTTTAAATCTTTAAACTTGGTTTTGTTTACCTAATTTTATCAAATGCTATTTTACTTTTTACCTTTTTCTATTGCTGAAACAAAAATTCTACCCACATTTCAATGCAAAATGCCTCCTCACGAGCAACTCTAAATATTTTGAGAGGAATTTTGAATAGAAGACAGACAGACAGAAACTTTATTATTCCCTTTTGGCTTTTCCCTCAGGTTAACAGTTCCCATCTCCCAAATAGCATTTTATGTTTGTAAAATGCATAAAGAAACAAACCTTCCAACAGCAAAAACTGTGAGAGCCACAGCTGTATTGGCTTCTTTATGCTTTCTGTCATAAATATTATTATCAAACATCAGTTCCCACATAATAGGTGCGTTCCAGGAAGTCTGAGTCTGAACATTCGGTCTGGCCCTGAAATAAGAAAAAAAAACAAAAAAACATAACAACTCATTATTATCACATTACTTTTCATAAAACTTAAACTTAATATATTTACTTGGATAAGTTTAATTTGATTACTTGGAACAACTTAATTTTTTTTTATTTGGATCAGGTGTTTGCTTTTTTCATTGTGTGATGAACATGTTTACTTCACGAGACACACTTGAAAAAATGTTTTTTGCATGTGGAAAGTACAGTTTAAAAGGATGCTTGTTAAGAGGCTATTTGGGCGTAACCATGTCGGAATCCTGACTTCTCTGACTATGTTAACTGGAATGTTAACTCAGGTGTGACAACATTCCCAGCTCCGAAAGGTGCTAGATCACTAAGACAGCACTGAAGTAAAGTAAAACAGAAATAAGACAGATCTACTCAAAGAGACTGAGGAACCCAGAATACTAAAGCTAGAATCAAACCCCAAAACGGCTCAAAACAACCCAACACAATCCAGGACCTGACAAAGACATGCACAATTTTTAGTTTACTTCACAATCTAATGGGAGTTTCTGTTAGTTTTTAACACGAAATATCCCTCAAAAGTTTGACACTCGTGGTGTAGCATAACAAAAAAATTGAAGGTGTATGCACATTTCTGCAAGGCACAGTGTGTACTGAAAGGTCTTTTTGGTCATCATATGTCAGCTATATAATTTTGCGTATAAGGTTGTCAAACATGTAATTCACAGTGATGAGACCTGAATAATTACTAATGTTGAAGGACCCACATCATGCAGACAATGCATGATTGTTAGAAGGGGATCTAAAGTAATAGCAAAGAAGAAAATGCATCCCTACATGCTGAACAAAGTGTACAGAACAAAGTGAAGTTTACAGCTGCTGCCTATATAAATCCCTGTATGAAGAAATAACAAGCGAATCATACACGTAAGACATTACATTAAGCAGTGTATTATGTTTGATTTGAAATAACTGACAAAATAAGAATAATACATCCTGCTTCAGGTTCAGTCATTATAGTGTTAAGCAAGTCTGTCTTGATGGAAAGAATAGCTTTAAAATGTAAGCCTAAAAATACAAAATCTGTCAAAAAAAATCAAAAGGTTTTCAAAGTTTTTATCAAAAGTAAGGACTCAGAAATCTTGCCAAAGTTTGGTACTGGTGTCTGGGCAGGCAACAATATCTAGAAAGAAACCTTGAGCTTCCACATGAGAATCCTTTATTAAGGTTATCGAGGGAAGTGGAAAAAGAAAATATTAAATGAGAGCCATGTCCAAGTTATGTCTTGAAGAAAAAAGTATTCTATATTGCTGTCAGTCAACAATGTAATTATATTCCTCTCTCATTCATTTGAAAAAGTAATGCATGAATAAGTATTTTCAAAGATTTCTACAGAAGGCTAATAAGTTTGCTGAATGTTGAATTTAATCATACAAAATTTAGAACTTTTAAATGTGTATGCAGGTTACCAGGAAGCTAATATAGTTATCTAGAGCATTAAGTTAAAAAAAAGTTCAACCTTAGTCCCTAAATTTTTCCATAGTCTGACAATAAATAATATTTTAATTCTATTATTTTTTATGGTTTTTTGCAAGAAAGGTAGTTCTTAAAACCAGAGTTTAACTTTACTATCTAGTATGTAGACACGTATATATGTGAACTGAAAACTGTAAAAATGTCGTTCTCTTACAGTCAAGGGTTCCACCGAGTTCTCTTACCTAAAATTCAAACCAGAGATGAGTTTAACAGATTAAATTAAACTTATAAACCTGTCAGCTTCAAAATGTCAACTTCAAACAGCTGATAGTCACACATATGACCACAAGATTCACATACTTAAAGAGAAAGGTTTAGTCTACCCAGAGCGGAAAGAGGATCTTGTGGTATTTTCTTCCAAGTCTAACTCTGCATAATAACATTAATCAATAAATATTAAGACACACAGCAACACATTATGCAGGGTCCTCTCTCTAGCTCAAGAATTCAGTCACCCAGGTACAAAGTTGATCAGTAACAATCTGACAACAGTGTTGGTTAAAAAGAAAGAGTTCCAATGTTTATCTCATCTCAAATGTAAATTATTGCAAGATTAGACAGAGAGCTGTGTGGAAATTAAAACAAGAGGTGATATTGTGCTGGCTGTAAAAATAAATATGCATATCAACCTGCCCAGCCACCACTAACTAGATCCTGCTTCTCAGTGAAGAGTCGTGGTTTCTTAAGCTATATGTGTTAAGTTGAGAACAACTATTACTGACACCCCTATTTCCTGAAGTCCCTAAGAGTATCTCACATTCTACATGTGTTACTGTCCCATTCTTTATCAGCTTAAATACAAATACTTGTATCTGACTGTTCAAAACCTAAATGGCATATTTCCTAAAATGTAGTGACTTAAAATAAATGAAAATGACTTTGAACTGCCTTGTTTCTGAAATGTGCTATACAAATAACCTTGACTTTATTTTTAGGACAAAAACTATGTTTTGTCTTTCACAAAGCATAGTTGTGAGAGAGTCATTGTTTGTATGTGTGAGAGTTTTCACAGAAGAGGAGGGACATAATTTGGAGATCAGATCGAGCATGCACTGATACCACAGTGAAGTTAGCTTCAAGTTGGATAATGGAGCTCCGTGGTGTAAGCGGCGTTTAGCTCAAGGTTAACCTGATCTATGAACGCTAATTTCGGCCAGCAGTGCAGTGTATGCACAATCTGAATTAGAATCAAAATTGTTTTATTGGCCAAGTTTGTTCACACAAACAAGGAATCTGACTTCGGTTTTCAAGCTTCAGTGTACAAACCTCAGTATAAGTATACAGACTTTAGGCAAAATACAAAGATAAAGGAACAATATGTTAATGTATTTGCAACCAATTGTTTGATAAAGCACAAAAAAATTATATGACAATACAAAATGTTTCTACTTCGCAACAGAGGAACTGAGTACTGAGTGTTCATTAGCCTCATTACAGAAACAGCCTAGAATAAGAAACTGTCTCTGTGGTGAGTGGTTTTTGAAAACAGCATGCTGTCGTGTCAAACTGAAGGCTTGTAACCAGAATATGCACGATCAGTCGAAATGTTATCTACCCTTTACCTAGCCATAGATCTGTACAGGTCTTGAAAGGAGCAAACACCGGTCATGATGATACTCTCTGCAGCTTTGCTACACAAGTTAATATGCTGAGACATAAATTTGGTATGTGCTCTGTTCCAAGTTAAATATTACACTTTTTATAGCTTACTCTGCCTTCGTGCACAGAAACTACAGAGAAGAAAAAAATGATGTAGCATGATGAAATGAGTGTGCTTTTTGTTACGACTGGCTCAAAGTCATAACAAAAACGGGAGACCATGCAGTGGTTAAAGTGCATTACAAGAAATATTTATTAACTAAAAAAACGATAATGGATTGTGGATGTCAGTATCAGTGGTGTAATGCAAATGCTTGGATGTAATGTATGAGTGTATATGGAAGTGTTAAGTGCAAAAACAAAGACAAACTCAAATGTGCAAAAGGAGGGGAGCTGAGGCCTGGCAACAAAACCACACAAGTGTCAAGAGTGGACGCCATAGGCGACCCAGAAGGTGGAGACGCCAGGTTTAAATACTCTGTGCTCCAAATCAACCGGATCAGCAACACCTGCAAGGGGGAGGAGCACAAAGACAAACAAAAGCACCTGCAACCCAGCCAATAAGGCCCAGGGCTGATGTCCAGTACTGACATGTTCTATGCAAGATCTTGTGTGAGATCAAGGACTTAGGATGACTGTATCGCTAACAGAATCATTGGCATTTTAGCCTTCATTTAAATTTCTGACACTGGATGTCATTTGTTTTTTATTTGAACTAACTATTCAGTGCTCTAATAGATATAGTACTCAGTCATATTTCTCTATAAGATGTATACAGGAGCACTAAAAGTAATAATAATACTGTGAAATTTGTTCGCAGTGTTGGGATTTTATAGAACAGACCAACAGAGTCGACCATATCATTTTGAAGAGGAAATATTTTTTTCATGTTGTAAAAAGTGTTTTGTTGATAAAAATCTAAAACTTGTGGCTTGCATTTTTTTTTCCATCAACCCCTTTGTTCTGGTCCCACTTGCTTAAACTGAGTGCAATAATTACCTTGCAAGTTTATTTTGTTAGTTTATAATGTCATCATCAGTGTATTTTCAGCTTTAGCAAAATCAAGAAGATAAAAGAACTAGACAGGAATCAGTCTGAAGAGAGGTTAGATTATAGCACAATTCCTCAATAAGGTTTGATAATTTTTTTGGAGCATTGTGCTGAAGACGAAAATATTATGCCACAATACCAGACTTAGACCTGACCATGCAGCTAAGTTATCTCATGATCAACGGAAATAACAAAATATATTGAGCAATCAATTTACATCAGATGAATACGTTGTTCTAACTTTGTCTTGGTACTAAAAAAATCTGCAAACAAGTTAGAAATGCTTTACAGATCAAAGCTTTATGCAAGAAATGACTTGATGAAAGAAAACCAAAAGATTTTCCATTTGCAGTTTGTCAGGAAACACAGCAAACCTGTAGAACAAGACAGTCTGGTCAGGTCACTCTAAAGTACTGTCATGTTCTATGCAAGAACATGTTAATCTGCTTTAGTCAGTTCTCATAAACTTCACAGTCTATGAGAACTGACTAAAGATTAACCTGTTTGTACAGTAGCAAACAGTTTGACTGTTTAGGTTTAGGAAGACACTCTGTAAACAGTTTGACTGTTCAGGTTTAGGAAGACACTCTGTAAACAGTTTGACTGTTTAGGTTTAGGAAGACACATTTAGGTTTCTCATAGACTTCACAGTCTATGAGAAACCTAAATGTGTCTTCTAACAATGCTCTTCACTCAGTTCCATTCAACTGCCTCTAACCTTAAACCAGCCAGGTGTTCAGTGGTTCTAAGCATTATGCGTTGACTCTGTCAACATACACACGTAAATCTGGTTTATTAAAAAAACAGCAATACCAGCATTGTAAAATGACTTCTCAAATGTTTTCCATCCAACATAATTCAGCTAAAGCTATTTTGAAACGAACAACTGCAAATCTGAATGTCCAAACTGAATATTATCTGAATCTGAAACTGATGTACCATAAAGAGGTTGCTCCATGACCCAGCTTTTGATTCTATTTCTCAGAGAACAGCAGAGTAATAAAAGTGTTTTGCAAAAGAAATACTCTTCTTAAAGTTATTTCACCTGAAGTTAAGTTTGCCATCCAAATCAATTATGGATGCTGGTGTTGATTCCCTTGACACAGGCAGTTTTTTGATAAAAGCAATGGCTCTGGAACGCCTACAAAAAGAATAATTAGTATAAGAAAGAAAAGCAGTTAATTGAAAAACATCATTGAACAAAATACAAACATCATCTTTGGTTCTAAAATCATTTAAACTTTTGGTACGCACCTGGTATACAAAGAAATGAAACCTGATGCAAGTAATACAATGCAGATAAAGAGTCCAGCAATGTTTCCTCTGTGATTGGACATACTAGAATAAAGCAAATGAACAAGTTTAATATACCCAGCTCTAACAGAAGAAACATGTTACCGCTACAGCTATATTTTATGAATTACTTTAATTTGCAAAAGTAAAACATTGTAAGAGAGGATATTATTTGATGACCTAACTATACTTCAGCTTCCCAAAATTCTAATATAAAAGTATTATCCTTTGTGCTGGTCAATCAAATTAAATCAAGATCTAAATAAATCGTAGTTCGGGTTGTTACGTCTTAAAGTTTTTCTTTCCTTTTCAGTTTCAGGAATCTAAAAATCTTTATCCGTTCCGCTTAAACACATACTAACAATTATGAATCTACTCTGTGGATTATATTATTCACATTCAGAAGGTGAATGAATCTACAGTTCATAAACTTATGAAAGTGAGTCCAACTTAACATGAATTTAAAAATGGAGCTGGAAATGGTCACTCGAAAATAAGCATCAGGGTGTGCAAATGTGAATCTAAAAAAACCCATCGTGTTATGGTGTATTTAGTATAATTTGAAGGGTCATGACTTCCATTACACTTTGGTTTATAATTTTTGAACAGATGCCCACCAGCTTCCTCGAATGGCAAGTGTCCCGATTTTAACTAAACATTAGGGCTACATTTCTGACACCTCAAATGAAACTCTTTTTATTGTTATTACGCGTAAAACAGTTGACTAATAATATATTTTCAAACCTATGTAGGCGAAATGGAGTGAAAAATAAAATCACAATTACTTATAATTATATTACAACGAGTAAAGTAGATCTGTTTACTTTATTTAGTAGCAGTCAACAAATTAATGCCGTAGTTATCCTCTCTCTGCGAACTGATAACAGAAAATCCGCAGAGGTGTTCGGACCATTTTCACTAGTAAAAAGACAAAAAAAAAAAAAAAAAAAAAAAAAGACTATGGTTTTTAGCAAGGTACACAAGAAAGATCTACTCAAGCACAGTACATTTTTAAAAATGCCCCTTCTTCGAGCCTGATTGTCCTAAAATGCAATTGTTTCGTTCGTAGAACAAAGTTGACAAGAACATTATGAGTTGTTGCTCTTTTTTCTTTTTATTATTTCAAATGAACCAAATAGATTATTTAAAAGAGACAAATTATTGACTCACCTGGCAAGCAAGTGTTTTCAAAAGAGTTCATGCAACGGTTGGAAACCACCTTTAAAACGTTATTTTTACCTTGATGAGATGGAGAAAGTTTCTAATTACTCAACTTAAAGCGCACGCGGATGCCACTGCTCCGCTTTTCTCTTCCTTATTCTGATTGTCAGAATTTCAGCGCTCAGATGCAAACGGTTTGGGCGCTGCCATCCCGGCTCGCTCCCACCCACCTGAAAGCACCGCTTTCGTTTTTAACCTGTTCTGCTTTGTAAGCTCATCAAACGCGTTAAACTGAGATGAAATTCAGACGGTAATTTTTTTTTTCTTTCTGGTTTCTGATTTTCAAGAATTTGCAAAAGTATTTAAAGAGTTCGAATTAAATTTCAAAAATAAAGGAGGCGTGATATTTCAAAATTATGGACAAAATTTTAGGATAACAAAAACAGTACACATCAAATCAACTGAATTTTAATATATGGCTAGTTTAAAAGAAAATTAACTCTTGTTAGGCTATTTAAAAATAATCTTACTAGTGTAGGATTATTGATTTAGCATCTTTTTACTTGTCCAGCCCACTTAGTGTCAATTTTCTAGTGCATTACACAGGTCAAACGCGTTAACGTTTAACGTTTAGCCTTTGGCTAAACGTTAAAACATTAACACAGTCCACACCTCCAGGGAGTCATCGTTTCTCAACAACCAAGAGCCCAGACCTTCAGTACAAAGCAAAATGTTGTACAAGCCCCATATACATATATATATGTATATGGGGCGTGAGAAGGGAATTTTTTTATATATAGCCACTGCTCCAGTTTGGGGGTGACTGCCCCGAGGGCCCCGATGACCACAGGCACCACTGTGGTCTTCACCTTCCAGGCCTTCTCCA
>CAEGAE010068628.1:0-48162 GCA_903067095.1 Girardinus metallicus | reverse complement strand
CTGCTAACACTTAGCTTTCGTCAACAACTCAGGGCGGAAGTGAGAACGCAAATAAAGTCCCGGCCGGAACACGGTGCGCTAAATAATAACACATAATATAACGAGGCTTCGAGGCAGATCAGTTTTCCTCGAGGAATTTTAATAATTGAGGTACTCGAATCACTCGAGGAATCGTTTCAGCCCTAAAAGACTGTGTCTTCATTTTGAGGCGCATGAGGTCAGAGGGAGGAGGCTTGGTGTTAAAGAGAGTTGCTGAAACTGATATTAAGTTTCTCTGCCTCTTGGTTTGAGATGTTGCTCCTAGCTGCCAATTCAGTGAAAGTTATAAAGTCTTCAGTTCTTGTGGAAACATGAGGAAATCAAGTCCCTTGACTAGAGCTGCATCTTCAGGCGGATATATCCCTCACCCGTTAGTCTGGACTAACGAAAGCTGCAAGTCATTTCAGGTTCTGTTCTGGTGGATTAGATTATGCTGTTGTCGTTGAAATCTGGGTTTTTATTAAAGAATTAAACCTAGTGTTGACAATTTCAGGGGAACTTGTTTAGTACTTTGTAAAATACCTCTATCTTGATTATACTTCCACCAAGTAACTTATTTTGTGCATTGGAAGGTCCATTTGTGCCCAACTTTAACTTCTTGGCTGACTATCATGTGGCATCAATATTTCCACATGATAGTCAGATTAATTTTGTAAATGGGACCACTCCCTCCTATAGCAAAACAACCCTACAGCTTTGGGCTGTGAGGAAAACAAACCCTGGTACTTTAAAGTTGAGATGTTCTCCTCAGGCTTGCAAACTGCCCTTTATTTCCTCTAAAAGTAATGATTGTCATTATGACCAAACATTTTTATTTCATCAGACTCCAGGTCATGTCTCCCCTGTAGTCGTCCCTCTGTGCATTTGCAAGTTATAGTACGTCTTTGTTCTGCTGCTTTTGTCGTAATGGCATCTCCCTCTCTCTGTGGTTTTTTATGACTCATTTCACTGTAGACAGGGTTTTTATCTGAACAAAGTGGTTATACTATTTATGTGAATACATAAGCATGGAACCTTCAGGGTTTTAAATATTGTATCCAAGGATGAATCTTAGTTGTGGAGGACTTCTTATGTCTTTCCTGATTTTTTTTTTCTGTGATCCAACAGAAGAGAAGCAGTGCATCTGTAGTGTTGCCTTAAAATATATCATTAGATGTCCCCACAAATACCTCAAATGTTGGGAATTAATCTATAAGAAAATCTTAAAGCCATGCATCTTTTACAGTACACATATATGCATCGCAAATAGAAATAATGTAAATGTATGTAACATAAAAATGTTGTCATTTTACATATAGTATGTAAATATCCTGTCTCAGAGGTGTATGTCATTTCATGTACAAGAACTAAATTAAGTTTGAATGCTCTCAAGACTAACAATGTTAAAAGAATAACATGTTTTGAATTATTAATAAAATACTTAATGTTCTTGGTAAAACTAAGTGAGATAAGCAGAATCTAAATGAAAGGTCCTAAAATTAACAAAACAGATTTAATAGAGAACCTAAAAGATGCTAAGTTTTAAGGTTGTTGCTCAATTTGCTTTGGAATGATTAGAAGAAAAAAATTTAAAGCAAGTCTGTTCCTCCTAGTGCTGCAACATGGAAGAATATGAGTAAACAAAGTATGTCTGTGTTGGACATTTTCCCAGTTTATGAAAGCCCTGAACATTTGACACAAAACGAAAATCTGATGAATCAAAAACTGCATAATTTGCATTTTAGGCTAAACCTCCAGGAACAAATGTTTGTGTTGCCTGAATCTCTGGAGGCTCAATTGCCGCTTCGCTTCTGGCTACATCTCAACGAGCTGTGCTGTTGATTTATATGAGTGAGTTCAAGCCAGAAAGAGGGAGCAGGTGCTTTATCAAGAGTATTAGGCTTTTAAGGAAAGTCTCCCTCTGGGCTCAGCTCATGCATTTTGTCACTTGATCAGTTGAGAAAATCAGTAGACGAAGAACCTAATTTATTTTTTCTTACAAGCCTAAATGTGAAAACCCCTAACAAGATTTGCTGGCAGAGTATTTCGTGCTCTGAATTGAGAGCTTTGCAGAGTAAAAACATAAAGTTAAAGAGTGGTGAACAACATTTTTTGTCTTTTGGTTGGTCTTGTAGTTATCTACTAGTGACTCCACTATTTTCAGGCATTTCAGATGAAACAGTGGAACCAAACAATTCAAATAATATAGTTGTCTTTTTATGATTACCTATGCATATTTTCCATCTAACTACCATGTAACTACCAATAGAAATATTTTTATATGTAATGCTTTACATGGGTTGTGGCGGGGACAGGGGCAGAATTGGGATAAGTATCGATGAAAGAACTAACGAAACAGTGTACTATTATGAGACTTGTGTGGCTTTAAATGAGCGTATTATCATCATGTACGTAAAACTTCTACTTACAACATACAAAGCTTAAACCTTTAAGCATCGACAATCCAGGCAAGTTTGTAGTACCGTAATTCTGCCACACTTTGCACACCCTGAAAAATTACAATAATTTCTGAAACGAAAGACGTTGAGCTTTCCAGCAAATATCTAGTTATTACAGTAATTTCACTCTTGCCTTAGCAGGGAGTGAAATTAATCCGAGAGGCACTCTTTTAAAAGATGGCAAATTTCGAAAATAACTTGCTAAATATTGAAAGTTCCAGTTGTTATGGATAAATGGAACTTTTAAAGAACTGTGTACAATTAAAATAAGCAAAAATATCCAATATATCCATTTTAAATTTAGGACAAAAAGGGCTTAAGTAAGACGTTCAGGCTATTAGCTATGGACTAATAGCCACGAGGTGCCACCAAAATTTTAGCGGAAAAGTCCAATTACATTTTATCCAAACATTGGTATCATCAACTTAAATGCTCAGTAGCATGATCTGATTTAAACAGTTTAGTGTCATACAGATATATTGGATGCATTAGTACATTACTTATTTTGTCCTCTATTTATTCAGGTAAGAATTGTATGATGTACTCTCACAATCAGGCAGCCAAAGGCCAAATAGCATCTCGACAACTAAAAAAAATAGATAAAAAAAAAAAAGATTTTGGCTCTATTCTATATAAAATAAATCAGATAATTTTTTGCACTCAATACAGTTGTTGCTGTAGATTTGTGACAAGTAACAAGTATCCTGTCGTACATCTTTTAGAGTTGTAATTATCCATGTTACAAGCTGTATTTTGGACTCTGTATAATACTTTCCCATCTTAAATTGGAAAAAGTATTGCTATAGACAACCATACTCATCTGTATATGCAGTCAAACGTCTACATTGTGCAGTGACGCTTCACATTGCCATAGTGATGTGGAAATATTGATGTTTTTGTTGTTAGACAGCCTCACACATATCATACAGTGTTTTTTGATGTTCCCTCGATGGGGGCAAAAAGTTGTCTAACTGTCCTGACAAAAGTCATTGTTGATTTCACTGTTGTAGGGGAAAGACTCTAGGGCTGCAGATAAGACTGTTGCCATGGTCCTGAAGGAGATACCAAGTAAGGCGTCATCAGAAGGGAAGCCCCTCCTCACAGTGACTACCAAGGTGGGCAGAACCATTCCAGAACCCCCCGCCTTTAAGTGGGACGTCTTCATGTGCTGGTGACACTGAAACATTGGCAAAGCTTAGCGTGTCCTACAGCTGACCTCCACTGTCTGCTAAGTCATTACTTGAGGCTTATGACTATTGTATCTAACAAAAGAGTGACTATAATTATATTTTCCAGCTGCTCTATGGGGTATAAAACACTTTACATTTCTGCATTTATTCATTGAATAAATGATCTAATGGACAGCAAAAGTAGGGTCAATTTGTTACAGTAAACCATATGATATTTTATCTTTTCCAATTAGGCATTAAGAAATCATGATGTCCTTCTTAAAATGTATTATGTGGTATAATGAGTGCAGCATAAAGGATTCATGGGAGGTGCTGGCCAAACTTCTTGTCCCGTTCCTAATGAGGTCAGTTAAAACTTTATGACTTTTACACCTCATAAGCAGCTAATCAAAGTGTGTGAAAGCATTTTCTAAATGCTGTGCATAAGAGTATAGCATTAAGCTTCAGTCTGAGTTCTCTCTGTTCTAAATATTGAGTTTCCAGATGCCAAAAAAAGATTCTTGTGTGCTGTGCTGTGCTTGTTTGTTTGTTTCTGTGAAGCGTACGAGTGCTGCTGTGTATGTATGCATATTTATGTCTAGGTAGTTGTGAAAAATCTTATATTTATATTTATTTATAAGCTTATAAGTAAAATTAAGCAATGACTTAATTTTACTTAAGTCATTGCTTAAGTAAGATGATAAATAAAAGTGGTTTCATAACTTAAAACTCATATTCAGCTTGATAGTTAAAGTCACTATTTGTCATATTGTAAATGCTAAAAGGACAAAAAGTTAAGCCTATTTTTGTTAGGTTTTTAACAAGGAGCTGCTAATCACAGCTAAATCTGACAATCTAGGGAAGGGTATTTACAATAAATACAGATGTTGTTTAAAAAGACATAAACCTCCAGCAGAAGGAGGGTAATAACCTGCTTATTTAGATTTTTAACATACGTTTTAAAGTTTGAATTCAGAATTCAACATTTATTTCAACATTTATAGTTGTGCTCATAAAAAAACCATTAATTTATTGTAGTTTAGTGAGACCATTAATATCAAAAGTATTTTTCCTTTTTTTAAAATCATTATGACAGCAAAAACTACCAAAAGGACCCAGATCTCACAAATACCTTTTGTTGATGTGAAACTTTCTCAAACAAAATGGTATAGCTATTTCAAGATACAAAAATAGGAGAAGAAAAGGGGATGTTCATTGCATGTCTACCACCAGTTTCATCTGTACTACAACCAGAAAACTGCCTTTTTTAATGCCAGTGAAGAGCGTTATCTATACAGAGTTCTGTGCACTGCAGAGCGAGCTATTTTCTTCAATAATTTCAAACTCTGCAAGCAAATTTCAATGAGTCCAGTCAGGAGAGATCCTGCACAAACATTAAAAAGCATTGTTTTTTTACAGATTTCTATGAGCTGATTACATCAATGCTCAAGAATCGGAAGCTGCTTTTATGGGTTGTCTCTTAAATATAATTACATTATAGACTCCACATCCTGCAGATCGTACTTTGTTCTCGTCCTGCTCTTCAGTCCTCACAAAGCCAGGTCTCATCTTTGACATTGTAACAACTACTTTTTGGGCTGCTGGCTGAAAGGTGCACACATTCAACTTAACTCTCAGCAATCAACCTACATATGCAGTTTGAAACTGTGCATATTTTATCCATGTGCAGCCATTCATGATTTGATATGTTGAGGTTTGTGATTGTTGAAGCCTTTTCTTAAGGACAGTGGGGCCAGTCCTGCTTTAAATAAAGATGTGCTTTTCACTAATGAACCTCCACACTCAACACAGAAATCTTATGAATGTTCAAAACAGGCTCTGTCACACGTAATGGGAATCGGTTCAGTTTGTTACTGTATTCCAAAAGATCTCTCCATGAACCTAAAGAGAACATCAATGCTTTGTCTGATTTTTATATCTTGTGGCATGGTTTTATGTCAGTGTAAAGGGAGGCTTATTCCCAACAAACTTGTTATTATTAGTCTAATTCAACCAACTAAACAACTACATGTGAAATTATTTACCAGGACTTTTCCGATCTTACGAATTACAAATAAGTTAGTAGAATAGTAGATATATTTTGAATAGTTTTGCTGCGAATTATCATATTCATACATCTGATTTGATTAACTTTTAAAGTTAAATAGAAGCTGACTGACCCAGTTCATGATATTAATATCAACTAGTGTGCGTTATAGTCACATAAAAGGAGTTATGAATCACAAGCTAAACAGTTCATTAAAGTAGATAATAAAAGCCAACTTGGCAATGATTCAAACTATTATGCAAAAACCTTCCAATTACATCATTATGCAACAGATTACACAGTCTACATTACACAGTATTTTCCACCTACATCTAATGTAATTTACTTCTTAATTACTATAAAGTGGCATCTAACAAGTGCGCTCATTATTCACCTGCCTAAGCAAAACATCACCGGACTATTAGCAGATTGTGCAAAACCCTGCAGACTTTTAACCAAATCACAGAAGCTTTCTCACATCACACCGCCAGTCATTCATCAATGGCTCCCCATCCACTCCAGAGTACACTTAAAGACCTGGTTCTCAATTATTGGGCTTTTAATGATCAAGCATCAGCATACAGGTTACATCTGTTTAGTCATACAAAGTCCCCAATGTCAAAAGCAGCCAACAAGAGTCTATGGAGTTCATCAAGGATTTATGATGGATCGCAGCTCGCTTATCAAATTCTACAATGTTTTTTAAACAGATTCTTATTTTTCTAATACAAACTTTACACAAACACATGTGCAGAAGAGAGCAGCTGGTGCAAGTCAGCACTGTTTGCAAAGAGCAGCTGGTAAATATTTTATGCATGAGCTGAGTAAGGGAATATAAAAAAGGTCCTACTGAAGAATTGTATTTTGATGACATGACATCTCAATACTTCTAGACTTTTCATTTCTTAACACTCTAAATTCATACACACCCATTTGAAAAAGAAAATGATTAAAAATATATACAGTTGGCTTCATTAAATGTTTCATTGTAAGCACACCAACTCAAATCACATTTATTGCAAATGTATTGATAAATTGTATTGATAAAATGTAGTCAGGTCTGTCCAATGTAGGAATATGCTTAAAAAAATCTAAGAGGGAAGCTATCTTTACTTTTTCCTAAGAAAAATCTTATAAGTAGTTTTGACATTCTCCTAAAATGTTCACTTACTCCCACCTACTCATTTTTAGCTTTAGCAGAAATAGTGTGGGTTTAGAAAACACAGAGCCAGCAGAGTTTGCTAAAACTTGTCAAACCATTCTGAAATCCAGTCACTTTCTACATGGAAGTTTATAGTTAAGTTGTAAGGGCAGCTCTGGCCCATTAGAATGAGTCACAAAATACGAAATGAACCTCCAGTATTCTGGCCTTTGCGACTAAATTACCACCCACTGAAGCAGTTAAAATATGGTAATAAGTAAAGTTCTGATACAGACATTTTTTAGTGATCTAAAAACATAAAATGAATGTTTTTACAGAAAACTGAACTACTCATGCTAGAGAGCTAGAATTGATTTAAATTTAGAATTAAATCTAGATTTAAATTTTATTCTCCCTCAGTGAATTTTATGTACCACAAAACACAGGCTTTGAAAGTCCATATATATATAATTTTCTTTCTTATATTTTTGTTATACACCTTCCAGTTAACATAGTATTTTCCATGTTCTCCACCTCCTGCATGTCCTCACCTCAGGTTCTGACAAGTCTAGTTGCTCCCTTGACAGCAATATCTGAGAGATCTCTTGGAGTAAAGCCCAAGTGGCGCAATTAGCCAAGGTTTTCCATTACATAATTTTTTTTTTTTTAAGATTACCTCTTCAAGCACTTGTAAACAAAACGCCAGAGTGTGTTGAATAGGAAAGGAGGAAAAATAGTAGCATAGGAAGAGAATATGGAAAATGTCAACAGGATACAACAGCAACGTTCCTGCTGCTCAGAGTAATGGACAAACGGTTCAATAAGCTCCTCTCCTGGGTTTAAACTCGACCTATAATTAGTCTTTGCTCGGTACCTGCATCGTGCTTGAATCATCTCCCAGGAACAACACAGCCTATCTTCTATCCCTTTTTTCTGGATGACTGGAGAAAGAAAATGAGATGTCATTATTTCAGTTTTAATGAAAACTGTACATGTTTTGAGGAAACAGCATGATTACAGTGCTTACTTAAAGCTGTGACATTAATACATTATAGACTCAATATGAAACAAACAATTATGTTCTATGGGTTTATACTAATGTACCTGACAGTCGGTAGTTGGGTTTCTCTTGTAATTTCTCAGAAAAGCTAATAAGAAAGAGTGCACTGGACGAGCATTATTCCACATAGAAACATGTTTTGTAAATTGCATCTGATGTGGAAAATATGACCAATGCCACTGACCAGCAAATTCTCAAATATGACAAATTATGCCATCTTTACGCAAAGGTTTCATCCAAGCAAAATGTCACAATTTTTGTCAAAAGTGTTTTACACATTTGTTTTGATTTCAAATATGTATATTTTTCAGTCACATTCAATTCAGTTAGTAGGAAAGTTTCTGATTTGCTTTTATTTTGAAAGGTTGTCAGCCAACTCTGTATTGTTCCTCTTTTGGTTCAAAATTATTACTTCAGTGTTGTTTTTATTTAACTGAATAAAGTTGTAGCACATTCATGCATTAGTTTCCTCTATGCATGGGTTCATGTGGGTTTATTGTCAAAAGACAAGTTATGTAACTTTTATTATTTGTTATAATCTGAGCTAGTAGTATGTAGATAATTAAATAAGACTGACCCCAACATGGATCCTTGAGGCATCCCACGTGTGATTTTTATCAGCTCCAATGAAAATTTACCTATTGACACAAAGAAGTAAATGTTCTTTAAGTAAAACTTGATCCAGTCAAGCACCATACCAGAGAGTTCAACCCAGTTCTGCAGTTGCTTTAATAATATACCATGGTGAACAGTGTTGAATGAACCAGCACTATGGTTCTACACAGTCTGTATTCATGCAGAGGTCATTGAACACTTTAACAAGGTTAGTCTCAGTACTGTGGTGAGCGTACAGAAACAGGAAAAATCATTAGATAGAGGGATGTGCAACTTTTATTAAGTTAAATATGCAAACATGTCCACCAGCTTTTAAATGTCAGAGTTACATTGTCCCTCATCTGGAAGCAGCCGGCAAGCTTTTCGAAACTGGTTGTAGAACATGAGCCTTATTAAAACACAAATACTGGGAGTTTATGAAAGCAAACAACTGCAGTTAAATTATGCTATCAGAGTCCATAAGCATGCAAACAGCTTTATTAGGCTGCTTCTAGCCTCAGCAATGACTTATACCAGCAGCTGTTGACAATATTTAATATATTTACCCATTTAACTCCAAGTAAAATACTATTTTATTTCAAATAATTTAGGAAATATTGTCTTGTCTTTATCTGGATTTTTCCCATATAAATCAATTAAACAACTAATTGGTTGCTGATACTTACTTTTCACCATCACTTTTCATAATGTTGCTCTACAAGTAAAAACGTTGCATATTTTCTTAAGAAAATATGTTAAGAAAAAATATTCAAAGATGACTTGCCCATGTAACCCATATTAGAAACTGCTAAGTGAAACCCCATGAAATATTCTATAATTTATTATGCTATTTAAAATAGATCTAATACAAACAGTAATTTACAGATGTCAGCCACAGACATAAATTGTTATTCACAGACAGAGGATTTTCTGGTTATCTTCTAGTCAGCTGGTCTCAGCATGTGGATTCATGAATATCATTTACGTTATTAAGAGCTTGTCTGCCTCCAGTCATCAGGTCTCCTCTGAATTTTCCACTGCTGACATGTAATAGATGAGTCAGCCAAGAGGCAGCTTGTAAACAGCTTTAAATAATGTGCTGGAAACAAGAACAACAGAAGGGTTTTTTTTTGGATATCGGAAAACAGTGTGGAACATACAGTACAGTACTTTAATTATGAAAGCTGTGCCCCCAAACAAGTAAAAGTATTTTTTATTTATGTTTTCAAAATAGGTATTTTTCTTTCAAAAAAAAAAAAATAGAACAATCGGGATGCTTAAATTGTTTAAATAAATAAAAATCAGAAAAAGTCTTATAATTTATTAACTGTTCTATCAAAGTCCTTTCAGATAAACCAGTCTTCTGTAGTTTCAAATTTATACATTGCTTATCCGGCCGCAGTTTATAACAGAAATACTGAAGATAAAGTCCAATCAGATGTAATATAATACAAGGTTGAAATGATTTTCTCATCCATCTTAGAGGTCTATTTAGGAGAGTGCTGCACATACTGCCCTCTGTATGTATTAGCCTTTTTTTCACATGCAGACGTTAGCAGTTTTCACTGTCTATATATTCATAAAACTGATGTTATAAAATCAAATGAAACTTAGCAGAGAAAACATTATATAAACAACTAAATAAATAACCCCTTAAAAAAATCTGTCACTATTACATTTTACTTATAATTCGTCTCTATTTATAAGGACTCAGCAAAAATACAGCAGCCTAGGGCAAAATAACTTTCCTTCTCAATGCAAGGCTTCCTGTGAGCTACATCTTTCTTCTGACACTAGCAGAAACCCTCAGTCGCCCTAATTACTTGTGCTGGCTCAGCATTTTCACAGACTCTCACACAACAAAGGGATGACCCTTGTCTGGGTTTGTATTCTTCTGCTTTTTTTTTTCAAAGGGTTGCTGTGAGTTGCAAATCTAAAATTTGTGTTATTTGCATTTCCATTTTCTTTAGAGTGAATCCAATTATTCAGCTTGTATTTTGGCAGAATATCAATTTTATATTGTAGTGACAAAAGAAAAACTTTTTGTTTAAATATGCATGATGTCAAGATGATGTGAGATCTCCCAAAATCCCGTTTTAGAACAGATGTGCAAATAAGAATATGAAAGCAATGAAAGGGAGGCGCTCTGCCAAGATGAGATAGATCTGACCAAATCTCATGTTGTAAATGTTGGTAGACTTTTAATTATTCATGTTTCTATGAACATCATTTATAATCGACATGTTACTAAAAGGTTGAGTTTCATAATAATTTTCAGTATAAAGATCATCACTATAAAAAAGGAGAAAACAAATGAGATGCATGATGATTTTTGATGATGACATTAATGATTGATTTGATTTTGTCCGGAAGGAATAGATTATTAGAAGTTGAGTAAAAACAAATGAGAAATAAAAAATTTCACATAAACTTTTAAAATTTACAAGCAAACTTAAATCGAGACATTAGTAAAAAGTCCCTTTTATAGTACATGTTCAAAGTATAAAAAAGCTTTTTCTATAAAACAGATATTTTGTTGTTTTTTTTTCAAATATTACTATTTTTAATCAGCAAGTACACGTAATGTTGTCCAAAATGTATCTCCTTTTTTGTTTTAGCTCACAAAAACATGAAAATGGTCTGCGGCCATCACTGCGAATAAAAAAGAAGAGAAAATCATTTGAAACCCCCGAGCCATAAATTGTGGATATTAAAATTGATTCTTTATTCTGTATTGCTCACACATGAAGATATACTCCAGATGTTAATTTTCAGAGCTACTCGATGAACACTCTGTACAGTGGACCTGTAATTCCCACACTGAGCAGTTTTTATGAACCATATGGCAGGTTGCAGACCCCTTCATCCTTCATAATTAAACCTCATGCACCTTTATTAAAATTCAGCTTGTGAGAACAGCAAAAAGAGCAGCTACAGAAAGTAGCACACTCCCTCAATTCTGTTTTTTTGTTGGGTTTTTTTGTCAATCTGGCCAGGCTGGCAACTGCATGTGGTGGCTTAACCATGTAATTTTCACCTCCAAACTTTGTAGCATTGGTGGGCAAATTGGTTACATTTGCACCTGGACTATGTTGAGCCTTCTGAACCGAGATACTGACATGAAGGCAAACCATCCTGTTAGCAGGTTCATGGTTTGGAAGGTGAGCTCACATAAGTATTTCAGGGATGCATTCATTAAGTGTCTATTCATTCTGTGATTCTTATCAGGGCATCTTACCTGCGCTCTGTAAGTAAAGTTTAGTAGTCAGGTTGTCTCTCATTTTTGGCTGTTCATTTTTGGCTGACATAAATACCATAATTTCCGGACTGTAAGTAAGTTGTAAACTTACTTTTCACATACTTTGAACACTACGATGCACCTAATGTATGGGTTTTTACCAACGTGTTTTGAAAGGCTGGACTACTGCATGATTAAGAGGACAGCACAAGCTGAAGAGCGATTTTGCCTTGAGTCGAAAGTGACGGGAGTGCCCAGTGGTGCAGTTGG
Source organism: Girardinus metallicus (assembly GCA_903067095.1). NCBI lineage: Eukaryota > Metazoa > Chordata > Actinopteri > Cyprinodontiformes > Poeciliidae > Girardinus > Girardinus metallicus. Next base: position 36,166 of record CAEGAE010068628.1, on the reverse strand, counting down.
TAGCTGTTGCCTTGCAGCAGATTGTGGGTTCTTTCTGCATGGAGTTTGCATGATCTCCCTGTGCATGTGTGATTGTCTCCAGGTACTCCAGCTTCCTCCAACAGTCCAAAAATATTGACTGTCACGTTAATCGGTCTCTCTAAAGTGTAAATCTGTAACTTCAGATTTACACTTCGCCAGTGAGCAGTGTCATTCCTGACCACCCAGACTTACATTATATCTGCTCTGTTGAAAACCCCTTCAAGTCCTCCAAGAAACGTGTGGAAAATGTGACATTTTCCACACGTTTCATCTTCAACCGTTTTTTTCTAAGAGACTTTAGTGTGTCTTTGAGTGCTGTATGCGATGCGAGCTATGATGCTAGGGGGTTTAAATGTGTATGGTTGATTTATATATATATATATATATATATATATAAATAGTACACAGACCTGCCCCACGGGATTTGCGAGGTAAATGGCTGTTTAGGGCCTCCACTCCACCAGGGGGCTCCAAAAAGCACCAAGCTAGCATAATAAAAAAATTTATATTCATATATATACACAGTTCTGGAAAAAAATTAAGAGACCACATACAATGATCAGTTTCTCTGATTTTACTCTTTATAGTTATATGTTTGAGTAAAATGAACATTGGTCTTTTATTCTATGAACTACTGACAGCATGTCTCCGAAACTCCAAGCAGAAATGTTGTATTTATTTGCAGAAAATGAGAAATGGTCAAAATAACGAAAAAGATACAGTGAAAACAAGTTCATATTAATGTAGAAATAACAATACTAATGTTTTAACTCAGGACGAGTTCAGAAATCAGTATTTGTTGGAAAAACCATGAGGTTTTCAATGGGGTTCAGTGCAGTGGGCTCTTCATTTTTAATTATTAAAATAATATTGAATGATAGAAACAGAACGTTGTTACACATGGAAAAACAATTCCTAATTTTTTTTAGAGTTGGTACAGAAATAAGTTATCAGTTGTAAGTTTAGATATGAAATTTTTTAACCTGTTTACTTTAAATTTAGTATATTCAACTGATGCTACTTTGAAATTGTTAAAATAATATGACATTTAAATAGTGCTCTGCATTTCAAAATCCAGTTTTCTTTTTTTTTTCTGTTTGCTACTCCTGTAATGTTAAAATCAATAGCTGTGAAAACACCAGCATGACGCAAGCTAATTACAAATAACGCTAAAGATAGTTAGCATGGGAGGCCCCAAAATGAAAATCTGCTTAGGGCCCCAAAAAGGCTTGGACCGGCCCTGAAGGTTAAGTATATTACAATAGAATGGGTGTAATAATTAAATTAATCTACAGAAAAGATTAAGCAGCATATTTTTAATGAGAGGGAATAGAAAATTAAATAAATGTAGATTAAATCTACTTTAAAGGCATTTTAGAAACAAACCAGATTTCATTTTCACTGAATCCATTTTTCCTCCATTTACAACCGCCTGCTTTGTTAACACCGTTATTGATTTGGTATTGATCTCAGCAGCAGATCTCAGTGTAAAATATTTCATCACAGCTAAAGTGCAGAAAACGTTTAAAACTTTTCTTCTTCTTTTTTTTTTTTTCAGATTGAGTGGCTCCGTTATCTCACTTCTAAAGTTGAAGCGCAGAGAAATGTGAAGCTGTGAGTCGGCCAGGATGACGAGGAGACTGGGAAGTTGCCTCGGCTGCAGCCAGATGCTGGTTGCAGTAGCAGCAGCTGGTGGGGGGTGGACCCACCTGTCTCCGACTCCCCCGACCCCACCCCGTCTCCCTCGCCTCTGCTGTGGCGAAAGCGACAGATGGAGTCTGAAGGCTTGGCTGTGGTCCTCCAGGTTTCCTCTTCAGGATGCAGGTTTCCTCTCCCAGCCGGGTCTGAAGGCGCCATGCCAGGGGAACACGAAGACCAGGCCTGGCCTCGGCCCCTTCGTCACTGCTGGGGTCAACTGCTTACAGACAGGGGGTCGCCTCGTTGCCTCGACATCCAGCAAACGCTCTGCTGCCTCCATGTGGCCCAAACACGCAACTGCATGCGTGGTTTCAATCTGAAGGCATTTCTGGAAACCTCAGGAATATTTTTTCACAGAGTGAAGCAAAATGTATGGAGGAACAAACCTGACATAATTAAAAATAAGAGCAGAAATATAGATATCTTGTTTTTCCTTACACACGTTTTCATCAAGAAATTTATATATTTTGTTTTTCATTTTGATTAAACGTGCATTTTTCATCAAAGAATGTATATATTTTGTTTTTCTTTCTCCTTAAACATGAGGAAAATGCAAAGAGAAATACATTTCTTGAAGAAAATGCATGTTTAAGGAAAAGGAAAAACAAAAAATATACATTTCTTGATGAAAACGCATGTTTAATGAAAAGGAAAGACAAAATAGATATTTCTACTATTATTTTTAGTTGTGTCAGTTTTGCTCCCCCATAAAGATGCAAGAATACAATAGCAAGTATTTTTTACAGCAAGTACTATGGAAGTAAATATGTGTCACCAGGATTTGAATGAAAAAGTATATTTATACTTATTCTTTTGGTGTTCAAATATATACAGAATACGTTTTTAACCTAGAATAAATTTGTCAATTTTTTCACCTGGTTGAAATTTTATTTATTTTCACTTAAAGCTAAAAAATGTATATCCCTACTTTGAAGCAATCACATTTTCAAAACTTTTTCAGTTTGTCAGTGATAGAAAAAAAAAATCTAGCATATACAAAATTCAACTTTTCAAAGTATTTTCAGTGTCATGAGATTCATCTGGCTGAAATTCAGCATCTAAAAATTCAGTGTAAAAAAGGCAGTACACTTAAAATGAGACAGAATTAACTTACAGGTTACCAGATGGATAAAAGGTGTAAATTTCCCCCCAAAAAACTACAAAATTTTAAGATTGAGCTCAGAACGTTAAAAAGTGGAAATTTTTTGTTATTAAAAAGTGGAAGATTTGGGAGAAAGAAACTGAACTTTTTAGACCTATTTCAGGAATTTTCTGGAAAAATGTCTTGATATAGTGAAAAAAACCTCAGTGAAATTATACTTCTTTTTTCAATATTAAAGCTGCAGAATGTAACATAGAATCATTCAGACTAAAAACAACCAATCAGAGCCAAGAGGAGGGTCTTAGTGCTGTGAATCATCCTCATGTACTCGCTGCTAAATGTACTAATGGCAGAGAAACAATTTACCTTTACAGGAAAACCGTTTATCCGCCATCAGTTTCCAGTTAGCACTGGGAGAAGGCAGAGAATTTTTTCACAGATTGTCTCGTATTAAACTATCACAACAATTTCAGTAAATATGTAAATAAATGTTTTTTTATAGAAACGGTGTACTGTATGGGATTATTGACTCATATTTGCTGAAAAGTTCCTTGTAAGTTAGTTTCACCTTATTTCAAGTGAACTAAGATATTTGTATTTGTACTAAACCAAATATATTCGGTAACATTTTGTGTTTCGATGCCAAATCTATGTGGTACACGCTGACACAATGCTGCGCGTTCTCCCAGGAGCACGTGCGGCAGAACGAGCAGGAGAGCATCGTAATAAGAGGTGCAGGGGTCAAAAGGTCATGTCAAAACAACAGAGCACCTAACTCCATCATGCAGTCGGCTGGTGACCTTTTATGTCTCTAGTTTGGTGATAAATCAGCGGGCGAGGTTCCAGAAGGCGCACGGAGAGCTCATTAGGGATTCTTTGAAGGAGTGAGTCGTCCAAACGACTTGTTCCACTCTGGACTTCTCATTAACCTCCTGCATCTTTGATTGTTCCACACACACACACACACACCCTCACACTCACACAGTTTGTGTTCAGAGGAAATCATCCAGATGAAAAAATAAGATTCTACCCACATAGTTTTTTTGTTATTCAGATGAATACATTCTGCTCCCTTCTGACTTTAACCACAATGAGTTTTGATGTTTTTTGGGAGGTTTATTAAGAGCAGAGCAAAATTAAAACTCATCCCTTTGAGTTTTATTCTCTGTGTCTGATTTTAGTCCCAAAAACACATTTGGAGCGCGTCAATAGATTCTGCACTGTTAAAGTGATGGAAATGGATTTATTTCAGCTCTAAGTTACAGAATTTCACTACAAAAACACAAAATCTTACCAAGTACTTTTGATCTGTTTTCTAGTGCAAATATTGTACTTCACTAATGTTCTGCTTTTGCTTGCTTTTGTTTTAAATTTATTTTCTATATAACTTTGTTTACTGTCTCAACTCAAACACTTGAAATAAGACAAAATTAACAGGTAACTTTTTAGCAAGAAACAGGAGCTTATTTTAGGCCAATAACTCCTTAAAAGTAATGAAAAAGTATTAGTTTCACTGGCAAATAATTTAACTTATAACTAGTACTTTTTAGACATTACTAAGGAATTATTCACTTAAAACAAGCTCCTATATCTTCCTGAAAAGTTACTTATAAGTTAGTTTTGTCTTATTTTATATAAACTGAGATGTTTGCACTGGAAACTAGAACAAAAATACTTGGTAAGATTTTGTGTTTTTGCAGTGGAAAAAAGGACAAGTCCAACTATCAGATTATTTCACTTTTGCCAGCTCATTTTCCCCATGAAATAAAAGAAATAATATCTTAAACTTGAACTTTTTCATCAATATTTAATAATTATTTACTTAAAACAAGCTCGTATATCTTGCTTAAAGTTACTTGTAAGTTTGTTTTGTCTTTTTTCAAATCTGCGGTAGAATCAAGACCAAAAACATTTAGTATAGTTTATCTTTTCTTGCAATGTTGATTTTCTAACTCAAGCTTTATTTTATCTGCGACTGTAAAATACTTGTGAATGATCAAAACTGTCCTAAAATCTACAGTGAGGCGAGTAACTCAGGGGATCACAGGGACTGGCGTTCAGGTTTCCGTTAAGCTCTGTATTAGGCTAATACTTTCATTTAATGGGTGATATCAGGAGATTTTCCACATCATGTGAAAAGTGAAATTAGTTTTCCACTGGTCCACTGTGAAAATATAAAGAATGTGGGATGTGTGAAAGTTGTTTAAAAAAAAAAAAAAAAAGGTTTGGTAATAGCAACGAAAGAAGCTTCTCAATTACTGCAGAACATGAAATGAATCCAAAGAGACCCATTTTCTTTTTCTTTTTCTTTTGCCAAATATGTGAGTCATTAGCATTCATGACTCAAGCGCTGTGGGAATTACCAGATCCCTGCTTGAAGGAGAGAAAAGGGACGGACACGCAGGGATGCAAACGGGTAACAGCCGAGCTGAAACCGGAACGTTTTCCTTCTGGGATTTCAGTTCCACTTGAGCCTCTGGTGAAGTTTTTGGTTAGAACACGTTTGTTTTTCATTCATTTGTCTTTATTACTTATTTTTATTTTCATCAGTTTATTCTACTATGTTATCATTTTTTTGTGCAGCACTTTGGTGCAGTTTTAACCTGTTTTTAAAAGCTTTATAAATATTTTTTGACTTTGACATTCAGTGGGTAGAGAATCCAGAAATTTTACTCAAGTAAGAGCAGCAATACTTCATATTAAAATTAATCAAGTAAAAAGTAAACATAAAGCAGTGACGTGCGGTCAGGGGAGGATAAATAATATATAATATATATAAAATAATTGATATTGCTATTTTCACCCTGTGGTTTGTACTATAAAGTATTTATTTTTCATTTAGCTCAACCAATTCTGATTATTTTTTTCTTTAAAATCGCTGGGTTTTCGCATTTTCCCATTCAAATGCTCAGAAGCTGCGCTGGCTGCCATTATATGAGAGCATGCTCCTCCTGTCTGCACGCCGCCGATAAAATGGTTCAAAAACATTTCATGTATGAATTGATTTTTCATAATTTAGCTTATTTATATAATGTACATTGTTTTTTGCCACCAGCTGTGTGTGTAACGTGTTTCGTGTGCGGAGAAGCGATCAGAAACGGCAGAGAACAGACTCGAGGTGAGGCAGGCAGTTCTCTTGCCTCATGGCAGGGGGCGCTCGTGATCCCAGACATTGTGACTCTACGGCCGCAGAGTAAGAGACCGTAACAGCGAGCTAGCCAAGTGCAGCGACATATTTATAGTTTCCTCCACTTACCACAACAATCACTTATTAATGATCGCAAAATAAACATTAAGCCTAAAACCCATACAGACTGAATGTTCTGCTTTTTGTGTGGGGGAACATCTGAGTGTTTTTTGTTTGTTTTTTCTGTGGCGTTGTTGTCAGTTACTATGGCAACGGGTCTGCGCCTAGAAAGAAAGACGTGGTTTTGAGTTATACTTTAACGATTTTTTCCCCCCCTTTGCTGCGGAGCGCAGCACGAAATTAATACTATCTACATGTCCAAGTTTGATTGAGTTAACGGACTTATTCTACGGCGGCAGCGCGGCTGTAAAAGAATCGTCCTTTTGCCCTCCAGCCTCATGTAAACAATAACATGGAGGGGGAAGATATACATGTAAATATGATTATGGACCTCACTGACGTGAAGCATCCTAAAAGTAAGTTGTTGTTGTTTTTTTTTTTTTTTTTTTCAGAAAAGTTACTGTAATTGTGTAAATATAACTAGTTACTACCGAACTCTGACGTGCTTCTGTCACGGCCGCCATGTTTTCCCCGCCTCTGGCCAGTTTGGGTCGGCGCAGCTCTGCAGAACCTGGTGTTTGGGTTTAGTTGGTGGTGTGCAAATGCTGTTAGATTGTGGTTTCTAGTGTCAGCGTGGCTCTAATCAGCTGTTGGCAGCCGGATGAGCCGGCGGTCTCTCCCCGTGGCGGCACCCTGGGTCGAAAGCCGGTTTGAAGTTTAATGATGCCAGCTGCCAGCTCCACCAGGCTTTGAGCGCTAATGAGCTGGCACTGGCGGCGGACGAGGGCCGCAGCGGCTGCACCTGGAAATGTAGCACACGTTTCAAAGGGGCGGGGCTCCGCCGGGGACGTCGAGGGCCTGCTGGAGACCCAGGACGGCACCGAGAGCCCCGCGTCTCTTTGAAGAGCGCCCCAATTTCCATATTTCATTACACACTGCTGACTGACAAGGCCCTGCCAGATGTTCTATTTTCAGCTATTTAAATTTTGACCTGCTTTCCTACCATGGATGCAGAAAGACAGAAATAAAGAAAGAAACAAAAAAAAGAAACACCAGTTTTCATCGAGATGCCAGGGTGATGGATATGGAGGACCAAAACTGACATGATTAAAAATAAAAGCAGAAATATATATTTTGTTTCTTCTTTTCCTTGCCCGTGTGTTTTCGTCAATAAATGCATATTTTTTCATTTTCCTTTTCGTTACATGAGTTTTTGTCAAAAAATGTATATGTTTTGTTTTTCCCTTTTCCATGTGTTTTTGTCAAGGAATGTATATATTTAGTTTTTCCTTATCCTTATACATGCATTTTTGTCAAGAAATGTATTTAATTTTGCATTTTCTGCATGTTTAAGGAAAAGGAAACACTTGTTTTTTTTGTCAAGAAATTAATATATACATTTCTTAATAAAAACGCATATTTAAGAAAAAGGAAAAACAAAATATATAAATTTCTTGACAAAAGCGGGTGTTTAAGGAAAAGGAAAAACTAAATGTATGCATTTCTTGGCGAAATGTATGCTTAAGGAAAACACAAAAAGAAAATACATATATTTCTAATGAAAACGTGTGTAAGGAAAAGGATGAACAAAATATACATATTTCTGCTTCTATTTTAAATTACGGCAGTTTTGGTCCTCCATAGAGGGGTTAATGTGATTGTTCTACCTTGCTAGAACAATCACATTGATCACACTTTAACTTGCACATCTTCTCTTTCTACAGACGTCTGCTGACAGTCTGTCCTCTGGGCGTCTCCGTCTTACTCAAGGACGAGACGCATTGTCTGTTTCAGGGATCAAACCCTGAAACCTTGTATTTATGAGACAATGAGTCTCCAACCATCCAGCTAGTCAGTCCAGAGCCGCGTTGGCCCCAAAGTGAGTGATGCATGATCCGGAACGCAACATAAACCACGTTCATGCCGCCTCTCCGTCCCTGAGACATCACAGATGATTAATTCTTGTGGTATTCCTGTTGAAATGGATCTTAAATTGCAGCATCCATGCTCAATCCCTCATGCAAAAATACATCGACAACCCTGACCTTTTTGTGCGTCTGTTGCCAATCCACTTTGTCATCCTCAGCTCAAAGATCAATAAGATCTGGTTGCTACAAAACTTCTGCTATTTGGATTTGGAAAACTCTTGATAGGGAAAGAAACAAGGAAGGATGAAATTAAAACACATATATTTTCAAAAAGGATGCAACTCTCTTACTTAGCAAAGCGTAGATGATGCACTTTTTAAACATTAATAAAGGAAATTTAGATTCCTCTAAGCTAGAGTTTTGGGTTAGCATAGCAGCATAGATTTTGGTAAAGTCGGCTTTTGTGCAAAAGTCTCTAGAAAAACATGGTTCTACTTATTATATTATTGCTAAGGAAATTACATTGATTACAAATAAAACGTTTCCAGATATTAATAGTTAATCGATCGCAACTGATTTTAATCTTATAAACCATTAATCCACAACTTATCATAAGTCGATTATTCTTAAAGGTCTTTCTGAATTTCTAAGGTAAATAGACAGAAAAACCTGCAAATATAAATATTTTTTGTGACATTTGGTAAATTACTTAGACAGCAGTGATTTTAACTACAAAGTAATTCACTAGCTTTTCCAAAATCAGATTTGATATCCAAGAAAGATTTGTGACAAAGTGCGAGCAAGAATGATATCACTTCATGGGACGTAACGATGCAAAATCAGGTTCTATTTCAGTCGAAGTCGATGTGTCTGAGGTATTTACCCTATATATACATGTTAGAAAATCATAAAAATTAAGTTTTGTCGTTATTCCCGAAAAATTTCCAGGTTAGATATTTGCTGAAAGTCCATAATCTGAGCAGTTTGTGTTTCTTCGCTTTATTTCTTCTCTCATTTCTTTCTTTTTTTTTCCGTTTCCTTTTGCTCCAAACGAGTCAGGGGTCAGCAGGAGTGGGTTAAAGCTGCAGGCCAATTTGGCTCCACCGTTGCGATCAGGTAGATTCCTCTGAGATTTCCCTGCGGTGAAGCGGTTTGAACTCTCAACCCCTGAGCTGTCGGTCAAAAGCTGACGCTTTGGGAAACTGCTCAAACTGTAATAATGGGTCGTGGTGCTAACAAAGCAATTATTATTTCAAATGGATTAAAAAAAAAAAATCTACACAAGCCAAGTAGATTTAGGAATTTAAAATAGTTTTGGGTAAACTGACACAGATTTTAATATTTATAGAATGTTTAAAATGAATAAAGAATTTACTGCAGTAGCTTTTTCTCTTATAATTTATTAAAAACATAACTTATTATGCTTGTTAATTAACTTAGTGACGTAAAATGCGAAGTTTAAAAAAACTATTATTTTCAATTAAATCACCATTTTCAGGTTTATTATCTCCAGGGCCGGTCCAAGCCTTTTTGTGGCCCTGAGCAGTTTTTCATTTGGGGCCCCACATACCAACATGTCGGCACCAAACGCTTCATAATTCCTGTTACGTTATGTGTCTAAAGCACCTGCTATCATTAGCATCGTTTATGATTAGCTTACGTCATGCTAGTGTTATTATAGCTATTGATTTTAACGTTATGAACTAAGAAAACATATATATTGGCATTTTGAGATGCAGTGGTATTTAATATGCCATATTATTTTAATTATTTGACAGCAACATCAATTGATGAGCACTAAATTTACAGTAAACAAGTTTGATATCTTGTCAAAATACTCAAAAGCAAGAATAAATTAAATTATTTTTGTAACTATGAACAGATAAAGAATTATTTTTCCACATGTAATAGTATTTAGTTTGCAGGATTCAATGTTATTTTAAGTATATATAAATGTATATAAATGTAAATATATAACATTTATAATAGTGATTGTTGCTCTTGGGGGCCCCCTGGTGGCGCGGGGGCTTGATTATCGGTCCTAATAATTCCAAAAGGAATTATTAGGACCGATTTAGGAACTATAAACTTTATTATTATTAATTAATAACTTCTTGTTTCCCTGGGGTATAAATACAATGTAACACATAAATAATCTAAAAGTTTAAATGTTGTTCCACACATCTTGGAGTCACAAAGTCTCCATAAAAACCGCTGGACTTCATCCACATGCTGTGTTGTGTCAAGGTTAGAGTGGAAAATAAATTCACTCCAACCTTTTCCAAGGGTAAAATACTGAATGTTGTCCAATAAGCAAAAAGTCAAAAAGTGAAATGTACAAATTTTAACTGCACAGGTGCCAATATTTGTGGCGATTTCGTAAAAAATAAATAAATAAAATAAATCCAATAAATTTCTTTAAAAAAAGTATCTGATTAAAAGGCTGGTTAAGTTTTTAATATCAGAAAATATATATATAAAAAGTTATGCCCAAATTTTAGTATTTAAGGACTGAAATTATAATATTAATGCAAATCACAATTACACTCTGTAGGTAGTGTGTATTTGTTTGAACAGAGTAAAATGACAAAATGGTTGAGAATATGCTGCTATAACAGAAAAGGCATTTCTAAAATCTTTACAAAACATCGCTTTGAGGGTGTAAGGCATTGCATTTGCAATACTCGCATGCTTAAAGATGCGTTTTCTATTTTTGTTTTTTTGCTGCAAAGTACGTGGATTGTAAATAGTTTCTTAAATATTCCCGTCAACCTGAGCAGTTGGTGGGTTAAAAATAAACGTTAACTCACTGATGCATAAAAAGCAGGTGATTAAGAGACGCAACACATGTTCACAAGAATTTCCTACAAACACGACCAGAAATATTCAGTGTTAAGAATTTATTTGCAAGTTAAAAAAAGGTTTAGGTACAAAAATGTAAACACTCAAAACAACTTTTGCTCTTAAAACTCATCCCAATATTAAGTTACTTGCATGAACAAGCCACATTTAGCTTCTCTTTGCTGTGTTTTCTTAAATAACTTAGGATGTTTTAGGCATATTTCTTCCCTTCTCAAAAAACTGAGCTCATAGCAGTACCTGAAATGTAATTTCAATCAACAAAGTTTAAAAATAAACACATTCTGAGGCAGAAATGAATCTCTTACTTTTCCCAAAGTTAAGTGTGAAAGACTCCAGGTACAGAGAGGGTGGTTAAGATTCAGACGCAGGCCTCTATTCAAATATGAAGTTCTCCTTGACATTTTCTGCCCAGCACTAGCTGCTCATCCTTTTCGCATCTCCACGCTGCAGACGGAACAGCGCGACCCTGTGACATTTACAAACTCATCTGCCTCGAGGCGATAACGTTCTACTATCAGAAACGTCTCCAAAAAGTGCTGAGATCTCTGGCAGCGCACGCCAGATTCACTCAGATTTGCAAAAGGAAGAACCGTTTTTGTTTTTACTTAAAAAATATATATATCTGCTGAATTTTCTACCAACATAACAGCAGGAGGAGAGCAGAAAAACTCTTAAAATGGACTGTTTTTGCCACCAGAGGGCGCCATCTGCTGAAATAAGGTCAGACATGACCAGAGGTCCTGGGTGGCGGCCAAGAATGCTGTGAACAGTAGCGGGGTCAAAGGTGAATTGTAGTGAAAGCAGAGTGAATATAGTAAAAGCAAATGTAAACAAACCATGTGGGGTGGTGTAGAAGTGATGCAGCAATGCAAACGCGTGAAACAACGTGCACAAAACAACAAACAAAAAACAAGATGAAGTGCTCTGTATGAAGGAGGAAGTGCTCCTTTACTTTATTGAAAATGAGAAATCATTTAGAAGCAGCCAGGAATGCTATGAAGAAACTGAAACGTGAGCTGTGCGGATTTAGCTTCTGCATTGTTCAGATTCCTGGATGCAGGAAGTTCAAGATGAGACCAAACTGTGCGGCTTCGCCGAAAGTTGTGCTTTTCACTCCAGCAGACGGGAACTTTAGAAGTCTGGGCGATCCTTCTTCAGTTTGCTGTAGTCCATGTTCACTGTAAACAACTGACAGTAGAGACACATTTTAGCTCAAGCGCATTACTTGTTATGTTAATTTGAAATATTTCTTTCTATTTTTAGATCAAGCCTGAGGTTAAGTTAATCAGACTTGGTCAGCATTAACCAGATTATGTGCTTTCATTAATCCATCTGAAAGACTTATCCACAGATCAACACACTAAGCCCTGATAAAACCACTAACACACTGTTTTTTAAAGTGTCAGCGGTATCAAGTGGTGGAACAACCCTTGGAGGATCATGTATTTTTATTTACATGACAGACACACACCTTGTACTGGTAGTTTGGACTCAGCTTGTTCCAAGGCTCTGGGTTGTTCTTGCGATCCCAGCTGAGGGACAGAACAGGAATAGGTTTACAGAAAAGGCCGCAGTAGGTCACAGACATGCATTTTTCATCAGCAGTGCTTACGAAACGTCTGGGTTTCTCAGGCCCAGGCGAGCCAGGTACAGCAAGGACATGGACGCCCCGCCACCAATGAAGAAGAAAAGGGGAATCAGCTGTAAGAAAAACAGACTCGCAGTTAAACAGGAAGCATCGCTTTTATTAGATGCCATAACAGTAACCTGCACAAACAGGCGGGTCGTCAATGTTTTGACAACACAGGCCAGAAACTCAGAGATTAAACTCTGTCTATGATCTGCATAAACCAAAAATACTCTCAATTGCAGCTTCCTACCAAACACAACGTTTCTTCTGGATAAGTTAAACAAATACAGCTAAAAAAAAAACTAACATCTTGCCTGTTTCCACTATATTTAATTAAATATGTTTGTGTGCCCTCTTGTACAAAGACAATAAAGAAATTCAGATTCTAATAAGACAAGTAAAACAAACAAAACAGGAAATAAATTAAAATCAATGGGTCATGAATGGGACTCTATAACCTGGCGAACTGAGGTACTTAAATTATTTCTATTCTATTCCATGTCTCTGTCAAACTGTGACTTTGCTAATTTACAGAAATTTCAAAGTCAACTTTGCCAGCAAATACTACATTTGATTGAAAGTTACGAATTAACTGGCTTTAATTAAACTAAAAAAAAAATTACATAAATAAGAAAATACTGAAAAAATGCCCACACCAACTGGAATATTTTCAAGCCTCCTTCAATATTTTAAACCGAGATTAAAATAATAATACAATATGGCCTCTTTGACAGGATCACTAAACAGGGAAGGAATTCAAGCTAACAAAAGTAGCCGTCAAGAAAGTACATCGTCACATCTAGTTTTCATTTGGTTAACCATTAACTACCTTTTCTTTGTGTCGTTTGTCTTTTTTGTTTCTTAATGACTAAAAGGTTAATTTCTTGACCTCCAGTTTGCTTTACACATTTATATTTTGAACTGCTTATGAGATACAAAGCCAGCGTCGCCCGACGTCAAGCCTGCTAAGCTAAGTTAGCCACAAAAATTCGGAAAAGATCTAGTTTTGTCACAAATCTCCCAAAAATGATTAAACACTACAGATAAGCTTTCTGTACTTACAGCGGGGTGGCTTCTGATTTGCTTGCGGAGTGCAAGAAGCATTTTTGACGTCTGAAAAGTCCGCTTTTTCTCGAAAAAACAACCGCTTATGTGAAGAAATGCTACAACTGTCCTCACCTTAATCGCTCGTTAGGCGGAAGAAGGTCGGTGAGGAATCAGAAGGATGCTTCGCATATTTCCTGACAAACCCTGCCCTTAAAAATACTAATAAATACTCTGCGTATCGTTTCTAATGTTTATCCTACTTTCATAGAGTGAATCCTAAATTATTTCACATTATTAAATTAAAGCGATCCAGAGCGTTTAAGCAGATTTTTAAACAGGCAAAATTGTGGCCAACCGGCCGTTTTTAACCCAAAACGAAGAGACACAAGACCCCAACAATGCTAATCAATGAACAAAACATTGCTGTAACAAGCTGGTGTTTTAAAGGGTTTTTCCTGTTAATTACATCAACATCAACTAAAAACACGACATTTAACGTTAAAACATTACGTCAGACTAATAAAAAAACATGTTTAATACAGAAATTTGAGCCTAATGCCTGCGTGAAAGTTTTTATTTTCAAAAGGCAAACAAGCATAATCATAACATGTATTTTAACTTACTGAATATGACTGTATAGAATACAGAATGGAATAGAAATAACCTTTATCCGAACCTAGCTTTGGTTAATTGAATCCACTTTCTGTATCTTGTTCATAACACATTTTATAACAACTGACATAAAAATCCACATAATTCATCATTTGTTCTCAACCTATGAATGTTGACAACTCCGGGTGTAATGAATTGGATTAAACTGGAATAAACTTCCACTGAACTTATAGATTTTTGACAATTTTCCACTTTTTCATCATTTGAGTAACACCAGATTACAAAAAAAAAAGTAGATTTGCGGCTGTGTTTCAGTACCCAGGTCAAACCATCACACCTCCACTGCCACCGATAGTTAGCATGAGTTATTTGTGCTAGCATGTTGTGTTTGGGTTTCTGTTTATTACATTCACACGCTTTGGTTTCATCGGCCCAATTGACACGTTTCCAGGAAGAAATTAGTTCATGTATTTTTTTGTAATATGTCTTAGAAAAACAGTGTCTTCAATCAGAGGCTTCTTCAAATTTGCTGTAATACAGACTGCTACAGCAGGTCCTTGCTGTCATCACAACCTACAATAACACTGAAGAATTTTAACTAATATGAGTTACAAAATTTTAAAAAGTATTTTTGAATTTGACAAATATTTTATACTTAAAATAAGACAAAACTAAGTTTTCAGTAAGAAATAGCACATTGTTTTATTTAAATAATTCCTTCACATTGATGGAAAAAGTACTAATTATAAGTGAAATAATCTGCCACTGGAACATTACATTTTAATTTATATGGGGAAAAATGGCAGATTATTTCACTTATAACCAGTACTCTTTTCATCATTACTAAGGAATTATTTACTTAAATTAACCTCTTGTGTCTTTCTGAAAAGTTACTTTTAAGTAAGTTTTGTCTTGTATTTTTCCCCAAAAACTAGACCAAAAATCCCAGTAAGATTTTTTTACAGTGTTTACATAGGCTGAAGAAAACCTGCACATTTCAAGGCATTCATTAACCCTGCATTAAAACAAATTAGTTGATTACATCTTTCTTTTTTTACAGCGATAATTCGCTTTTCAACTGAATAACAAATGCAGCTCAGCTTCATGAGACAGCAAAAACACAATGTTTATGTCATAGACGTAAGAAACATAAGAAACAGACGGGATCGATGAAATTTAATTCCCGTTTTATGGCAAGTTATTTCATATTGTATAAAATAAAATCACTCGAATAGTAATATTGGACAACATCAAGCTACAGACAACCGTTTACATTTTTTTCTGAATACTTTTCAATGTACTACACATATATTCAAGCCTCAATCTGCAAAAATAAAAAAAGATTTAATGCTAGAGGCGTAGTTTAGTTCAGCATATGTTTAGCAGTTGGTTTTGGTTTTTACTTTAAAACTGTAGCTCGTAATTCAGTCTGGGCTTCGTACATCATAAGATATGCGTCTTCGGTTTATTAAGAGCTGTAAACTGTAATCCTATATTTAAAACACAGGCACATGTAATGAGTTCTGTACAAGTTATCTTCTGGCTACAGTCCGTTTCCATTTTCTTCGCTGCTCTTCTGGTTCTTTAGTGTTTCTTGGGGGATTTTCCAAATTTAGCATCCAATCCAAGACCTAAAGCAAGAAAAGCAAAGATTAAAACCTTAAATGGTGATTTTTTTTCCCCACAAATAAAACAACTAAAGCATTTAATTAAGTTGGACTTTTACCAAGGAATACCAGGATGGTGCCGATCCACTGCATGTCAGTCATGACGTTTCCAAACAAAATAACAGAACCGAGGATGGTGAAGAACTTCCTGGTTGTGGTGACGATGGAGCAGGTCAGCGGCCCGAAGTAAACGACCGTCATGAAGATAAAAGTCTGCAGAAAATGACAATATTATTACTTTTCCATGCCATCGCCCCCAAATGGCAGGGGAACCTCTTTACAGGAAATGTTACAAAAGAAACATTTAAATTTACTTTATTTCCTCACTTTTATGGACTATTCAGTAGTTATTATATTCATTTAGCATAAGTGCTAACCTCATAAGTGCCTTCTGATTTTAAATGGCGATGAGTTCTGTGGTAAAACATTCTTATCAGGACTTGTTGAAAAAAATTGTTCCACCACAATCCTCCATTTTGATAAGAGAATGTTATATTTTTACATTAAATGTAATATATTAACTGGATGCTTCCTTCTGTCTTGTCAAAAACTTTTCCATTTTTAGTTTGAGGAGCAAAACAACTTGATAAATTTGACTGAAAGATGAAAATAGAAAATAATATTTTCCTGAATTTCCGGAGTTGGGTAGTAATTATTTACATTTACTTGAGTACTTAAAAAAAAAAAAAAAAAATTACTTTTCGGAGTATTTTTGCTACTTTGTACTTTTTGCTTTTACTTCGGTCATTTTATTTCTACTTTTACTTGAGTAAAATTTCTGGATTTCTGAATGAAAAACAAACATGTTTTAATCAAAAATTCACCAAAGACACAAACCTGCAGCTTTTATTAAAGTTTAATAACTTTCTACCAGTTTCTGTCAGTTATTGATAGAAAATGATTTGGAAAATTTGTCTTTTGCCTGATTTTGTTTATTTATTTTTTTGTTACTTATGTGAATTATTTTGGTTGTTAAAATACCAAAATTTCCAGTTGACTTTATATTTTGGTCCATATGATTACATAATTTTAAAATATTAAATGATTGATAATTTGATCAGTTACTCAGTACTCGAGTTACTTTTTACCAAATACTTTTCTCTTGAAGTAGAGCTACTTATACTTCAGTAATACTTTCGGGTCCTTAATTCAACACATTTTCTACTAATGGCTGAGAAACAGATAAAAAAAAAATACTGAATAAAATTTACGATTTTAAATGTTTTTTAAACATTTTTTCCCCTCCTTCTCTCCCCCAAAGCCCCCATGTTGAAGCTCGGAGTGTTAAAGCGTTAAACCCACCTGCCCCAAAGCGCTCGTCAGTCCAAACAGAAGAATGTTGGAGAAAATGCTGGGATATTCCTGTGCAAAACTGAGGAAGCGCCAAACTTCTCCAGTCCACAAAACGGCTGAGGGCAGAAACGGACATCAGCTTACAAACAGAACATTAGATAACAAACAAAGTATTAATGCAGAGTATCAGATTTCCCAGGTTGAACTGCATGTATTCAAAATAATACAAACAAATAAAAATAAAATGGTGTGACACAGAAAAAACAAATCAACATTGTTAAAGAGAATATTTAATTTTGACCAAATCTAGGAATTTTTCACATTTTTATTCTCAGGTTAAACTTTCTGGCTGAGTGAACAGCGCCCCCTGGTGGCGTCACACCACAACAACAAGGAAAAGTGTGACGACAAGTGGATGAAATGTTGCATTTCTACAGCTGAACCAGAATAAATAAAAGTGTATTTTATAATAAATACTGTTTCTCACTCATTTTATGCCCTCATTTCTAATCTACAAGCACAATCCTTCATTTGATCATCTCAGTAGTGTCCAAACTTTGTAAATTTTTTAAAAACAAACTTTTTGCATTATTGTTGAACTCAATAATGAATTAAAACAGTTTAGAAAATAGATGTGCCTGTTACTGTAAATACAGAAAGTCCTACACTTTCTAAATCTTTGGGGTTGATTGTTTTCTTATGAGACGTACGAATTGTTTTTCAAAGTTTGTGGTTCTAGTTGCTCCCAAACTAAGATGAATGGAAAAACCTTGTTAATAAATGAGAATCTATTTTATTTTATCTGTAATAAAGTTGAAAATGTCTTCATCTGCACCAAACACCAACACTTGCAGGCCAGATCTAATCGATTTGGGCCGCAGGAAATCCTTCAGACGGCCGCAAATGGCCCTCGGACCGCGCTTTGGACACCCCTGTAGTAGCTTTTTGAATCATCTTCAAGATTTTTAATAACTGATTAGAAATAGACTGAACAGTTTTTAACAGACTGTTAGTAAGAAGGGATGCAACATATTTTTCATTTTTTACATCTTTTCAAATGTTTCTTTAGTATTATGGCAGATTATTTCACTTATAGTAGAAAAATGTCCTACAAGTGAAATAATCTCTGTTAACAATATTAAGGAATTATTGACTAAAAACAAGATCCTACATTTGCTGAAAACTCATTTCTGAGTTAGTTTTGTCTTATTTTAAGTGTACTAAGATATTTGCGCTAAAAACTGAGCAAAAACATTTGGTAGGTTTTTGTGTTTCTGCAGTGCAACACTTAACACAACATTTGTTTTTACATTTTACGCATGAAATGAAGCCAGTTTGTGTTTTTTGTTTATATAAATTTCCATTTTGAGCAGCAACAAAGAAATGAATATTGATGGTGAAATGTTATAAAGTGACAGACGGAGTCACACCGTAACACATTAAACGAGCTTGGCAGAGAGCGCCACCGACTCACCCAGACCCAGAACGAGCGTGGACCACATGTTGATGTTCAGCATCATGTGGTTGGCGCCGGTCTGGAAGCGGGCCCTCATGTGATCCTGGGCGACGCCGGTGAGTCCATCCAACGTCAGAGACACCAGCTGGGACCGAAGCAGGCGTGATGAGCAGAACAGACACAAGAAATCAAATTCAGACGACGGGATCGCTGCGTTTACGCACCAGCAGGATCTCCCCGAAGCCGAAGATGTGGTCGTCCGCCGCGGCGGCGGCTTTGTTGGGTTTGTAGAGAAACAAAGCGACGCCACCGACGATCAGCAGCACACACAGATACTTCGCCAGAGGATATTTCTTCCTCAGTATCGTTACGCCGAGGATCATAACTGCAACAAACACAAAGGATTTCATTTTCACCATAAACGCGTCATAAACGCGTCATAAGAGCGTCATAAACGCGTCATAAGCGCGTCATCCCCGAGAGCAAAACAAACGGACCAATGCGACGGGTGTTAAAAGATGAAGCTACAATGTCAGTTCTGCTAGAGATACACAAATGCTTTTTAATAATTTATTTATAACCATCTTTCTCCATGTTGGAATAATCATACGACACTGGATAGAAATTATGTTTATATGAAAGAAGATTAGGGCGACTGGAAAAATAGAAATAAGATAATTGGAAATTTTTCAGAGTTCTGAGATGAAAGTCAGATTCATGAACAAAGAATCAAAAAATAAAAGTCAGAATTTTAAGTAAAAAAAGGGAAAAAAATCTGCAGGAAAAACCCCCAAATGTCTGCTTTAAAACAAATTCAAAATTCTGTATTTAAAAAAAATCAAAACTTTGCATTTAAAAAATGTTAAAATTCTTAGAAAAGAGTCAAATCTCTGAGGTGAAAAAAAAAAGTGAATTATTTTTACTTTTCTCCAGCGGCCCTAAACCTCTTCTGTCCATCTGTACAGAAACGTCTCACAAGAAAAAAATAAAAACTACATTTAATCGTCCAGCCACAATGAAATTTAAGACGACTGTGTATTTAAGGTCAATTTACAATTTGTTTTCAAACTAATTTAAGACATTAATTTTAAGCACAAAAATGTACAACTTTTTAAGGATGGAAGTCCATCATGTATGGATTTATTACATATTTAAACATCTTTAAAAAATGCTAGCAATCCTGATTAGGTTTCTTTAAGTTTTAAAACAGTTAGAGGTTTACATGCTGCTTCATGAACCTCAAAGTATTTTAAAACTTGAGTTTTACATAATCACTAAATGCCAGATGATGCACTTCCTCTGCAGTGACCAACATGTACACAGCAGCTCACTTCATAAGTACTAAAGTGTTTGCAACCACAGTTTTTTAAACTTATTTTCCAACCACAAATGTTTAAGAATGTGTCACTGCATACAGAAATCATTTCTCTACATGCAACTAGGTACTAAACTTAAAGCAATTAGTTGAAAAGCACAAGTTATCTGTTATTTATTATGAATTTAATGCATTTCAAACTACCTGGTATGGGTTTGCAGGACTTCCCCAACACCTAAAACAATAAAAATCCCACTTTAGGATACAATAAAAACATATTTCATACTCAAATCAGTTTCTGACTCCAGTCAATTTTAATGGAGATTCACCTGTGTGGGATAGTTGACGTATACGAGGGCGGAGTTACTGGAAACCATTGCTCCCAGATAGGAGAGGGAACACAGGCCATAGAGCCAGCTCTTGGTGTGATCCACTTTGGAGCTTTCAAAGCACTGGATCACTGTTTGAGAGAGAGAAAAAATAAGATTAAATTACTGAATTCTTGCATTTTAGTGTGAAAAGATGCAGTTCGTGCAGAAACTTACAGATCTTTGCAAAAACACTGTTGATGATGCATTGGATAAAAACCAGCGTCCGTGCAAAAGTAAACTTCTCCCCGCCGTAATTACCTCGAGTGCTGCAAGAGTCATGCACATTATTCCTCCATTTTTCATTAAAAACACATTTTACCAGCTGCAAGTTTGAGATTGTAATCATGGCAATTAAAAATAGTGACATAAGTAATATCTAATACTGACATTTATTACAAATATTGATTATTACGTGAAACCAGATATGATCTGAGGCCAGTTCATGATTAATCCTTGGATAAATACTTAAATGTTTAAACTCCTATTTTGAATACACTACTAGAAACCAAAAATGACAACTGTGGTCTAAAATCGGTCTGGATTTATAATAATTTCTGTCTGTAATGTGATTTAATTAATACCAATTTTCCAACTCAAAGGTTGAATTTGGTCAGGACACATAACCTGGTAGAGCCAAAAAAGGCATTCAGTTAAAAACATTTCATATTTCATAAAGGAACACGTTCATAAATTTCACATGAAACGGTTTAAAAATCAGGGAACTTAGTAAAAAATAAATATTCCAGAAGTTGATTAGTGGCACAAAACACATAAATGTCAAAACTTTTGCTACATTTTGTTTAAATTGCATAAAATAAGCTGTTAGAAACATCCCAAATTACACAATCAAATGTGTGTGCCATTTAAGTCAAAGCACGCAAAGTTATGCAAAAAATAAAATTCAATCAGTAAATAAAATGATGTTTTTCTTGGTTTGAAACTTCCTGAATTCAGTTTAAATCACAAAAAGCTAATTAATGACTGTCCCAATCTTTAGCTAAATTTAAAACATTAGGCACAGTTTGTTAAACAAATGTTTCAGATGAACTGTTAGCTACTTACATTGTCTCCTGCAGTATTCCGTAATAAAAATAACACACGAAGACTCCGAAGAAGCAAACGATGAAGCGTATCCGCAAATTGTCCCACAGGGAGACGGGCTTCCCTGCTCCCTTTCCCGCAGTCATGCTGTCCTCCACTAGCCCGGGCAGGTTCACCGACACAGCTCCGCTCCCCACTCCCCTCACGCCGGCGTCCCGCTCCACTATACCCGCTGGGAAGAACCCCCCCGGGACTGCCGGCGTTGAATTTCTGTTTTATCCCGAGGACAAAAGTTTTACTGGGATTTCTGCCGCACAATGGCTGGTAATTACCAAAGCGTCAAACAGTCGGTTTTCACAGACTGTCAAGTGCAGCAGATCGGCTAAATATCACGACATTATTTTTGTTTACACATTAATTAATCCGAATATTTTCCCATTTACAGTATTAAACCATCAGTGCAGAAGCAGTTAGTGTTTTCATTGAGTAATAGCTTATATTTAGATGATTAAAAAAAAACAGAAGGACCCGGAGCGTTATAATTTTAGCCTGAGTTCTTAAATCTTCAAGGAATAAATATTTATCATAGTCATAGCTTGTAGATTTATTAAAGTATGACCAAATTGTCTATCTTAGCGTGAAAACAATTTCAAGTATTATTACAAATGATAACAGTAAGCGGGGACAGTGATTTCCATACAGGCAACAAATGAGGACAGCTAAGATTGAAAAGGAGGGCTTCTTGAATTGGTAGCGTACCTTTTTGTCGTGTCGTGATGTGGCTTGATCTCATTGGTCCATGTAAGTATTAAAGCTCCACTGTGAGCCAATCACAATACAAACCGCAAATCCATGTGTCAAAAACAGCAGCACAATAATAATGATAGTTATCTAAATTTAAAAAAGATAATTATTTTATTTATTTTAAAGGCATCTTTCCTTTCTATATTGCGAGACTCTTTGAGTATCACAAATACGGTTGATTTTTTGTGGTTTTATTTTATTCATTATTTTGTTGTTTAATGTTATTTATTGTGTTGTATGCGCAAGAATTTTTTCTGAAATGTTCTTTGTTCAAAATAAAACTAGTTTTGAAAAAATATATAATTTAAAAGGTAACTTGGTGGTTAAATTAATATTTAGCACATTCTACACACAAATACTGTACTGGTAACTTTTTTTTTTTTTTACATCTAAAAACAATTAATACACACAGCTCAGTACTTTTGCTTTTTATTCAACACTGCATTTAATAATCCAAACCAACTTACACAGTCTAGAAAAAAATAGAATAAAATTTGATTTCAGTTTTAATAGATGTGGACAAAAAGAAAACAAAAACCTGTGTTTTCCACACTATTTACTGCTACACTTTGTAAAAGATGAATAAAAAAATAAAAAGCAATATTGACCTTGTTTTAAAGGATGATCAGTAGTTATGGTTTCCAGTTCTGGTTTTCCTACCACATCAATTGTTTTTGTTAATAAGGCTTAAGCCATCAAAAATTATTTTTGAGTAATTGGGAAAGTAAAAATCCACTACAAATCAGATGTATTATAATTATGTAAGTTTTAGGCAAGTAAATCAAAACTTCCAGTCCTACTTGTAAAATTGCAAAGATAAATATATAACAGTGAATCCTTAAAAAAGTAAGAAAATAAATATAATCTATCCTAGCATCTGTAGAAAAGAAGGGGATAAGTATTAAAATATATTTTTAATCAATACATTTAGCATATAAATTCACCACATACTTGTTTTCAAGTTAATGCCTATAAAAGTTGTTTACATGTGGTGTAAGAGTCTGGCTTTCTGAAAGTAAATCCACTTACTTGACATGAAAAAGAAAAATATCCTGGGAAATTAAAGACATGAAACCAAAGCCTGAAAATGACAATATAAAAACACGCATTCCTAACTTAAATCATCTTTGTCAAGTTCAAAAATAACAAACAAACAGAAAAAGATCCTTCAGGTAGAAATAACCAACAAACAAACTGAACTTTAGGTCACATTATCCTGAAAAATGGCAGCAACGAATGCTTACAGTCGCACAGAGTGTAATGGTAAAGATGCCCACAGCAGTGAGACATATAATCGTCAGTCTGCATCAAAACATTAGCAAGCGTTCCAGGTTCTGGCAGTGCATTGTTGTGTAGTCCTGAGAGACGGCGTTAAGGTTTCCGCCTACTGCATGCCCAGATGCCTGGTGGGGGAGGCCTGACCCGAGCAGCCAGTGACGGGCGACACGGACAGGCCGCGAAACAGGAGGTCCATGGAGGGCAGCAGGGGCTTCAGGAGGCTGACCGGGCAGAAAGCGGAGCCTCCATGGGGGGTAAAGTTGACTTTATTAGGGTCCGGGCAGGAGGGCTGGAGGAGCTGCTCGTCTTGACAGGCAGACCTGGAAATAAAAAGATTCAAAGAGGATGTAGAATCAATGCTAAAATACATCAAGAATCATTTTAAACACTTCAAATTAAGTTATGAAAGTCTTTGGTTAAAGCTTCAGTATGTCACTTTCATTAAAAAAAATGTTTTTGACATATTTGTTGAAATTGTCACTGTGTTGTGACAGTATGGTATGATAATCTGATAATCTGTGAAGAAAGCGTGCTAATTAGAAACAACCAATCAGAGCCAGGAGGCGGGTCTTAGCGCTGTCAATCACCTTCTTTGTTCTCTGGTATGCTTCTGCTAGCATAGCATGTTGAATATGATAAATCTAGCTAACACGGCCACTGATGATGGTGGATAAACATTAAGTTGTTTCTCTGCCATTAGCACATTTAGCAGTGAGTACATGAGGGTGACTGACAGCGCTAAGACCCTCCTCCTGGCTCTGACTGGTTGCATCGTTTCAGTCGCCCTTAACTCAGGGGACAGGTGGTGGAGATGGATCTTTCCACAAATTGTATATAGACAAGAATGTAAAGTTGAGCTGCGACAGACTGGTGACCTGTCCAGGGTGTACCCCGCCTCTCACCCGGAACGTAGCTGGAGATGGGCACCAGCAACCCTCCCGACCCCGTTAAGGGACTAAGGGTGAACAGAAAATGGATGGATGGATGTAAAGTTGAGTAGAAATTTTAAGAAAAACTTTAAGAAAAACTGCAGGTGTGTGTCTTCGGTGAATATTTGGTTAAAACATTCAGTGGATAGAAAAATCAAGAAATTTCAATCAAGAAGGAGTAGAAATACTTCATAAAAAAGTAAAAGTAAAAAGTAAAGCATAGTAAAAATACTCCAAAAAGGAAATTTTTTCAAAGACGTTGAACTAAGTAAAAGTAACTAGCTACAACTCAACTCTGTTTACAGTGGGCCTTTGTGGACCTTCAATATTTCTATATTAATTACAAGACCAACTAAAACTTACATTGCTTCCTCACAAACTCGAACTCGCTCGCAGCCTTCTGGCGGGACGCGCTGGAAGGAGTAGGTTTTGTTTGGACGGGGCGAAGAGGAGCAGGGCTGCTGAAGAGGAGCTTCCAGTGCAAACGAAGGAAGCGGCACTGATGAAGAGGAGCACAATCCTTCACACTCCGCAGGCTCTACACAGACACACACACATCACTGAACACAGGAACTGAAAACTGATAATTCAGCGTTGCGCTCTGAAAACAGTCCAGAGTCCAACCTGGGTCCAACATGGGGCACAGCGGCGGGGAGGGGGACAATCGTGATGCGTCCAGGCGGCATGGGGAACCGGACGGCAGTGACGAGTCGAGCGGGCATGGAGACAGGGAGGGAGACGGGAGGGATGGAGACGGTTCGCTCTGAGAGCCGCTGCTGCATCTCTGAGCCGGGACAGGAGCTCTGTGGCCGTCTGGGATATCCAAGATCTGGAATATTCAGCTGCATTAACTTAAACACTAACCGTTTCACATTATTAGAAATAACATCCACAAGAGTATATATGTCACTGTAACAAACTTTACTGGACAATAAACCGACAAAGAAGCTACTCCGATGAACAATAATATTCTTGCTGTGAGACTAGGCCTGGGCAATAAATCGGTAAAATATATCGCAATAGACACATGATAAATATCAAAGGAAAATATGTCTGGCAGAATATTCAATATACCGCCCAGCTAAAGTCTTTAGCCGCTCAGTTTTCACTGCTAGCTAAGAAATGTTGGTGGAATCAACTCACTCGCTCGCTCTTTGGTTACCTAGCAACTCACTCGCTCGCTCTTTGGTTACCTAGCAACTCACTCACTCACTCTTTGGTTACCTAGCAACGACCTGTTGAGTAACTTGCCCAGCAGCAGTTTACGACTTCTTTTTGTAAAAAGCTTGAATGTAAAAAACAATATTCACGCCACCAGTTTGGCAGCATTTTAGATATTTAAAACTCGAAAGCATAACTCTGTGGGCCGACCTCATGCTCATCGTCCGGTTTCTCAGACACAAACACTTCCTCCAGCTCCAAGCTGAGACCCTCAACGCTCCGTCTCAGCCGCGGTGCGAGCCTATTTAGAGGCATCATGGGAACTGTCTGCAGAAAAATGGTTAAATGTGACCTATTATATAATTTTTTTGGCTTGTTTTAGGGAGTCTTTATACTTTAAATCTAAATAAACTGCTGCTGACCACGCCCCCTCCAACTCAACGTTTACGCTCACAGTGAAAATGGCTGCAAACACTTGTCTCTTCCTGCAGCCATTGCACAGCGCATACAGCGGTAAAACTAGCTCGCCAAACATGCTGGAGTTCCATTTGTGTTGCTAGGTAACGGGTGGAACTCCGCTGGGGTTGCTAGGTTACAGCGCAGTGCCCACAGAATGTGACTTAACAATCAGAAGGCTTTTCAATTGGTTCATTTCCAGACACCAAAATAACATTAACTTATTGCCACAAATCAGCTGGGATTTTATTTTAAGCATTTGGTTTGTTTTTAGAGGCAGTTTTTGTACTTTTATCCAAATAGAAGTACAAAAATGGGAAAAATTTGAATTTTGCATAAACAATTGCAGCAAATAAATTCCAAAACTAATACAGATGACATTCATGCCAATGCTGACTGACTATAAACTTCTAACCAGAACTATATTTATTTACAGTTAAGCCCAAAATTATTTGTACTCAAGTAGATTAAGATCTAAGATCATTTTCATTCAGCCAAGAAGTTTGTTTCTAATAGTTAATGACACCTGGCTCTCTAACAATATAATAAAACATTGATAAATTATTTTTTTAAATCAGTTTTTGTGTAAAGTCAATGTTTTTGGCAATAAGTTCATGTTTTTTGTGTGTGGAAAATTACCAGTTTGAAAAACCTCTGAAGCCTAGCCCGTTACCTAGCAACCCAAGTGGAGCTCCAGCAGGTTTGGTCAGCTGGTTTTACCGCTGCATTTTGTTTATTGTTGACTCAGCATCCAGAAACCACTTACTGCATTTTTGTTGGTTGTGCAGGAGGCTCCACTTCCGCTTTTCAAAGCTGTACTGTTCTATAATTGGGCATCTGTTTGTAGACATTTTCACATGCAACTGACTACAAATGATAAATGTGGAGTTGGGGGCGTGGCCAGCTGCAGGTTACTTGGTTTTAAAGTGATAGGAGGCTCTAAAACAGCTCATTCTGAATAAATCTGTGCATAAACATAAACAAACATACATTTCGTAATAACAAAGTACCTGAGTGACGCCTGCCGCCTGTCCTGCTGGCAGCGTACCGTGGGGGAGCTCATATCCTGCAGAGGGAGGAGCGTTCCTGGAGCGTTTTTGCAGATGGTGCCTCAGTTTGGCCACCTGAGGGCAGAAAGGAGATAAAACTGATTTAGGATCCAGTTTGACTGTCTCTGAAAGGGAAGGGTTACGAACTTTACCCTCGGGTGCTATTAATATCTCAAGTTAAAGGCATGCAAAAGCGCTGTTTTAAACTTTATTAGTTAAGTACTTGCCTCCTTCAAGTGCTCTGCACTTCCCCAAGACGCTGAGCGCTTGTGCCCACCCACACTCCTCCTTCCCCGGGTCTCCTCTGTCCAGGAACACGGAGTCTTTAAAAACACACACAGTCAGATGAACAAGGAGTCCAGTGTGTCGTCTCTCACACTCCTGAGGGGGGATAACGCGGATCAAAGCAGGGTCAGCAGGTTTGACCTTTGAGAGGAACTCTACGTTTTCTGCTGAACCAGCAAACGGCCAACAGCTCTACGCCTTTGAGAAACGCTGAGGCCCACAGCTGTCTCACACACCTGTCTCACAACAACTGTACAGAGGAAGGTGACAAGAAACCACTGTGAGCTGCAAAAACACAAAACCTTACCGAGTGTTTTCGGTAAGACAAAACCAACTTACAAGTAACTCTTTGGGAAGCTGCAGCAGCTCGTTTTAAGTGAAGAATTCCTTAATATTGAAGAAAAATATTAAGTTCCGCTGGCGTCGTTACCTAGCAACCAGAGCCAAGGCCAGCCCGTTACCTAGCAACCCAGGTCTAGCTCCACTGGCAGATTATTTCATGTCAAGGGAAAATGTCTTTGTTAAAAGTGAAATGATCTACCAGTGGAACTACTACTTTTTAAAAACAATATTAAGGACTTACTGACTTAAAACAAGCATCTTAATCTTCTTGAAAAGTTACTTTTAATGTAGTTTTGTCTTAATTCAAGTGTACTAAGATATTTGTACTAGAAACTAAAAAAAATGCTTGGTAAGATTTTGTGTTTTTCCAACAAAATTAACAAAAAACCACTGTGAGCTTTCCCATGTTATAACTGAAATAATATGACAATAGAACTAGTATTTTTTCCACAATTAAGAAATTATTGACTTAAAACAAGCCTCTCTATCTTTCTGACAAGTTGTTTGTAAGTTAGTTTTGACTTATTTCAAGTGTCCTAACATATTTGCACAAGAAACTCTTTTGTGTTTTTGCAGTGAAGGTGATAAGAAACCACTGCTAGCTGCAAAAACACAAAATCTTACCAAGTATTTTTGTCTAGTTTCTAGTGCAAATATCTTATAAAAAGTAAAGGTAGTACTTTTTCATCAATATTAAAGAATTGTTTACTTAGAAGAAACTCCTTTATCTTGCTAAAAAGTTACTTATAATTTAGTTTAAGTGTCTGATATATTTGCTCTAGAAACTAGACCAAAAATACTTTGTAAGATTTTGTTTTTTTTGCAGTGAAGGTGCAAAGACACAAAATCTGACCAAATATTTTTGGTCTAATTTCTACTACAAACATTTTAGTGCACTGGCAGATTATTTCACTTATAATATGGGAAAAATCTGCTAGAACTTGTAATTTTTTTAATCAATATTATATAATTATTTACTTAAGACAAGGGCATTGAGATATTTTGAGTAGAAACTAGACCAAAGATACTTGGCAAGACACACAGATAAGAAACTCCCCCCATCCAAACCTCACAATCAAACACAAACTCGTGGCCTCGTTGCACTTAAGCTCACACGCTAACCTTATTTTCCCCAAAAACAAGCAAACATTAAAGTTTCACTTCTTCTTTTTCAGTCACCCTCCATACCGATTTCTTCACATTCACTTTTGATCGTCTGCCAGCTGCAGCCTGGTCGATCCCTCTGAGCTGCTGGTTCTGGACGTCCATCCCAACCGGATTCTGGGTTGGATCGGCTACGCTAAAGCTTTGGTTTCTCATCGATCCGCTTCCCAAACAACCCGCCCCCCTCTGTGGGCTCCATTATATTCATCAGCTAACTTCCTTTCCCTCAGAAATGCAACCTCATCTCAAAGTATCAGCTTCAAAACGCTACTGAAAAGTTTCCGCCTGCAGGAAAAACGCATATCATGAACAGCAGGCTAAATAGGTCAGAATACAGATTGGGTGAGTCATTCAGTGACACTGGAATAAAGTTACAGTTTCCAAACCGCCCCCCGTCCTCCGTGTAATCATCCAGATCTAACATCCCACCCTTCCCATAACATGAGCAGGGCATCATGGGACACCAACCTATAAAAAGACCTAAAACGTAGACAAGAATGTGGCTAATGTTTCCATCCAAACGGAGCAGCGCAGCGACTTACATCTGTAGTTCTGTGATCAAAATGATTTTATTAGCTTCTCAAATGATTTAGATCTAAATAAAGAGGAGTTTATGACTACAAGGCCTTAAAATAGGCAACAAATGACCAGCTTTCCAAATTCAGGTTTGATAGAGCACTGCAAAACCACAAAATGTTACTTGGTCTAATTTAGTGAAAATATATTAGTACACCTGAAATAAAACTAACTTATGAGTAACTTTTTAGCAAAATATCAGAGCTTGTTTTAGGTCAATAATTCCTTAATATTTGTGGAAAAAGTTCTAGTTCTATTGTCAGATTATTTCACTTATAACATGGGAAAAATGTCTTGTTATAAGGTAAATAATTAGGAGTGCACCGATTTATCAGTGCAGATTTATTCTTAATTTTGGGAGATCGGTGATGGGCCGATTTTTACATATGAAGCTGATCTTATCTAGCTTGGCAAATGTGTAATGTGTAATTTTACTCTCCAGTGAGAAAGGTTTGACTGACAGACCGGCCCACCAAGTCATGTCTTCACATTTACAATTAACAATAGTGACCCCACTGTTGCGAACTCCACAACTTTCTTGCTATATTGAGCAACATTTCAGATAAAAAAAATTGGTATCGGCCAATATCGGAATCGGCAGGTTAAGCTTTTTAACAGATTGGTAATCGGCGATCGGCCAGAAAACTGCAATCGGTGCACCTCTATAAATAATCTATACATTTTCATCAATAGTAAGGAATTATTTACTTTCAACAAGCCTCTATAGCTTGCTAAAACATTATTATGTTAGTTTTGTCTTATTTCAGGTGTACAAAAATATTTGTGCTAGAAGCTAAACCAAAAATACTTAGTAAGATTTTGTGTTTTTACAATGTTGTAGATCAATTTGATGAAAAACTGCTAGAGTTTTACATCAAGATGAATAAAGTACTGGCTTAAAACAAGCTCCTATTTCTTTCTGGAGAGTTACTTGTAAGTTAGTTTTGTCTTATTTCAAGATTAATCAGATATTTGAACTAAATTAGACCAAAAAAAAACGTTTTTGTGTTTTTGCAGTGAAGGTGACAAGAAAACACTGTGAGCTGCAGAAACACAAAATCTTACTAAGTTTTTCTTTCTTTTTCTCATTCAAACATCTTATTACACTTGAAATAAAACAAAACTAACTCATAAGTAACTTTTCAGCAAGATTTTCAGCTTGTTTTAAGTCAATAATTCCTTAGACTTGATGAAAAGGTTCATGTTCCACTGGAAGATTATTTAACTTATAACAATGGATTTTTCCCATAATATAAGGGAAATAATCTGCCTATGAAACTAGAACATTTTCATCAATACTAAGGAATTATCTACTTAAAACAAGGTTCTGTTTCTGGCTGAAAAGTCACTTCTTATTTATTTTTGTCTTATTTCAAGTCTACTAAGATATTTACACAATCAGAATGAAATTAAACCAGGTAAAAATCTTGATATTTGCAATAACAAATGGGTGAAACTGACTTCTTTATAAAATCAAAGCAGCAAGATGCAATATTTAGCTAACATTATAGTTTTGATGACAAACTTTTCGGCTAAAATTCCCTCCATATGTGGAAGTCTGAACACGTTTACGCTGCCTTCGGCGTGTGTGTGTTTGCGTGTGTGTGTGTGTGTGTGTGTGTGAATGAACGAATGGGAAACACATGTAAAGAGTTTTGCAAAGTCCGTCTAAGGTTACAGTGACCTAAATAGACTGCAGGGCTTTCATCATTCATAAATAAAGTGTCTCTAAATGGGTAAAAAAATTGTTTATTTTGCATTTTTACGAGGATTTCACTAATAATTAGCCAAATATTTGCAAAAATATTCAGAAATTCCGACTCTTTTCTAATGTCTCAACACATATCGGTGCATTTTAGTGATATTTCTGGTTAGTTTAGTGTAATCACAGGGCTGTAATGCCATCTGACGTAAAGCAGAGGAGCTTCAGGAGGGTTGGTGGCGAGCCGGGGGGATGGGGCGAGGTCAGGAGGGGTCGTTCCTGCACAATGCAGGCAGAGCGGGTTCTTGCGGGCCTTAAACTGTGTCAGCAGCCAGGGTGAAGATGATGCTAAGTCTTTGTGCACCAGATACAGTGGAGGGGCGGCGGAGGGGAAGCAGCAGTTTGAGGAAGAACAAAAACGACTATTTCCAGTTGGCTGCTTTCCAGCCGCAGCATCAAACTGGAAGCCCAGACACCTGCAGATCTCTGGGTTTTACCAACACAGCCTGGAGCTGAGCGTGTTTTTACAATGTTCTGGGGGCTGAACATGCCTGCAGCAGGTTTCATCTGATCAAACATGTTCAGCCCTGGGCAGCAAACCAGCAATATGGACAAAGAAATTACATTTTTCATGCCAGATCAGATTTTAATTGATTTATTTACTTTGTTTTTGGTTGCTTTCTCACCTACGACAGAGTATTAAGGCCACAATAAGAAATTTTAAAAAAGTAAAAGTTGTGAGAATACAGCATGTTGAGACTTTATTTTTGCAATATTACTGACTTTATTCTAGTAACATTTTGACTTTATTCTCATAATATTGCTGATTTTATTCTGGTAATATTCTGACTTTATTCTAGTAACATTATGACATTATTCTTGTATTTTTATGACTTTATTCTCATCATTTTATTTTTTAATTGATTATTTTTTCTTAGTATGTTCCTAATACTGTGTCTTTCTATTCTAAAACAGAAATTACAGAAAATATTTTCAAAAAGCGGCTTTTATTTCAATCATCCTTTCTGTAAGTCTGACTACAACGTTTTAGGCTTTGAGAAATTTTGTTTAATTACAATAATATATTCATAATATTAACAGAAAACTTTTACCAAAAAAAGTATCAAAATCCTGAGAAAAAACCTGATTTAATGCGAAAAAAGGTTTTTAGGGTTATCAAGATCAGTCCATAGGATTCTTTCTTCAAAATTGACTCATTTTAAAATCCAGCCACTGATAATAATTTGACACTAATTTGTCACAAGAAGTTTTCATGAACTTACTACTTTACTCTGGTAATATTACGACTTTATTCCTTCAATATTATTACTTTAATCTGGAGATTTTTTTTAAATATAGCTTGGTCCTAATATTGCATTGAGGAGTCGACCTGAAGACCAAATAAATAGAAAATGCAAAACAATGTTTGTCAAAAACAAGATGGCTGCTAACACTCTGAACTATGGAAACCCAAAGGAGCATTAGTGAAAAAAATCCATTTTTTCCAAAGACTAAATCTTAAAATACCCCAAATTTCAATTTGCCCTCATGCCTAAGCACTTGTGCTAAAACGCGGTTGCTAATCGGAGGGTTTCAGGATAAATTTACCTGAGTGGCTTTGTCGTTGACGCAGGCGGCCGCGGTGGCCTCTGCCTCTCTGGGCCACTGGCCCTGCAGATACGGTCCGACGATCGTATCCAGAGAAAGAGTTCGGCGGATTGTGGGCCTCGGCGGGCGAGCAGCGGTTTTATCAACTTTGGAAACAGAAAAAAGCATAAACAATAAATGAGTAGTGAAGTATAAGTTGGTGACAGTTGAACACGAAATGGTGCGTGATTGTAAAAAGAGGATTTTCATCTGTATTCAGTCTGTTTTATTTTGATACAAAAAATAAAAATACTTGTTATTGTTATTTGTTAGAAGTGTCCATGTTTGATTTTATTTCAAACGCTTCTTTTAACAGTTTAGGAGAAGTTTATGGTCTATGCAAAACATATTCATTACATTTTTTGTAAATCATTCTTAAATAATGAGATTTTAGTTTGTTTAGTTCTATTTTGAAAGTTAGCTGCTTCAGGGCGCCTTGTCACTTTAAATCCAAATTATCTGATGCTGGCCACGCCCCCAAACTCAATATTTACACTCGCACATGAAAATGACTGCAAACAGAAACACAATTATACCACCGTACATCTTTGAAAAGCAAAAGTGGAGCCTTCTGCACAACCAACAAGAACGTAGCAAATGATTTCTGGGTGGTAAGTCAACAACAAAATACTTGTCTTTTCCAGCAGCCATTATACCGCACATACAGCGGTAAAACAAAAATCAAATTGTCAACATAACGCGCTAAATCTTAAATGCATGAGCGACATATAAAAGAAAAAGGGATGGAGTGATTTGCTACTTATTATCAACTCTACAACAACTAGATAACAAGGTCAGGAAAAGTATAACTATAATATAGTAAAACTATAATATTGCAAGGTTAAGGTTGTAATAGTGTGGGAATAAAGCTGTGATATTACGAGAACTCCGACATGAAAAAGCAGCTTTACAGCTGCAATAGACCGAGGAACGTTGAGCATTTTATGAAATTATACTTTGGTATCAGTTTTACAAATGAGGAAATACTTGATCTGCTAATATCAGTATCAGATTATTATGAGTAACAGTCCTGATACCGATGTGTTTACTACAACTTTATCCTGGTAGTTTTACGACTCTCACCAACCTGTAAGCAAATCCACATTAAGCTGTCTTTTACTGGGGAGACAGAAAGTATAAATAACATGCAGATGTGGGTTTCATGGACCTAGTTAAAGTAACAGGCACTCTGAGGGAAACAAAGAGGCCTTTAAAAGTGCTGCTGCTGTGTTAGCGTTGAAAACTCCAGCAGGTCACAGTGCAAAGGGGCATTCGAGTGTCCAAATAACGTCATGAGAGGAAAGTTATGTTTCAGGGTTAGTAACCTCCTTTTGTTGACATAGCTTTCTCAGAGTGTGTTGAAAGTCTAATTTTAAGCCAACAAGCCAAGTGAAACTGAAGCTCCTCCTGTTAGGATGATGACAAGAATGGGGCATTTTTCCCTTTAAAGCTACAAGCCTTTCTGCAAAAATACAAACTTTTACCAAGTAATTCTGGTCCATGTATTAATGCAAATATCTTAGTACTCTTGAAATAAGACAAAACTAACTTATAAGAAACTCTTCAGTAAAATATAGGAGCTTGTTTTGAGTCAATAATTTGTTAATATTGATAAAAAATGTCTTAATTTGCCAGTGGAGCTCGTACTTTTTATTTACTTAAAACAAGCTGCTATGTCGTCCTGTAAAGTTACTCATATGTTAGTTTTGTCTTTTTTTTAAGTGTACTAAGACATTTGCACTAAACTAAACCAAAATTTCGTAGTGAGATTTTGTGTTTTTGCAGTGTAGATAAAGCTTGCAACTAACAATGATTTCAGTAATTGTTTATTTGATTGTTTACGCTGATGATCAATCAATTATTTGGATTTAAAACAAAAACTAATTTGTATGCACTGATATATATCAACCTATTTTGTTGTGGAAAATTTGTTTTCTCTAATATGCATTTTCATATTTTTCTTGTTAAAAGATACAATAATTCAGCATACATACATATATACCTGTGTGTATGACGGGAAGCTTTCGTTTTAATTAAGGTGTCTTTACTAAGTTAGTTGACAATTATTTCAATAATCAATTAATCGTTTCAGCCCCACTTGTCTCATATAAAACATATCAGGGTCACCTTTCCTAATTGCTTTAATGTTTTTAAGTCATTGTTTATTTAAGATAATATCTTCCTTCTATGCACACGTGCTTGATGACATCACAAATGTTCGGTGTTTCTTCGAGTACATCGATTCTTGTTTTTTGTTTAACTACTAACTCAACTCTGCTTGTTGTCATTTATTGATTTAGTTACATGAAAAGTAAACATATTTCCTAATCACACAAAATATGAAGGTTCCTTTTTGCAATTTCGAAGCAAAAATGTAACATTTATAAAGCAACTGAAAACTAGCTGTAGTGTCTCTGCGGTGCGTGGAAGTGACCCCCGCCTGCTGCGTGTATTTACCCGCTTTGGACTCTCTGCACAGGGGAGCGGAGCCTCTCTGGAGCTGGAACGGGACGGTGGCTCGGAGGGGCTGCAGGCTGGGGTTGCTGCATCCCCGGGGCGCTCCTCCACTCCGACCCGACATGCCCACCCTGCCCTCCTCCCGCCCCGCACGCACCCACTCCGTTTATGAAAACACACACTTTCACTGACTTCAAAGTTCCCGTCGTAGCTCCGTTTTTCAATCGGTCCCTCCGAGCCGCTGGACGCACAAACTGCAGGAGTTTCTGCTGTGTACTTTAAACAGAAATATAATCCGAGTGAAATCCGCAGTCTAATCCCGTGTGAGTTATCTCAGAAGTCTCACATTTCGTGGTTCCCCTCACTGCAGAATGACAACCTGCGCGACTAACTCCTGTGGCATTTTACTTCTAATTCAAGCGGATCTGGTTGGTCGCTGCAGAATATTTCTAAACGCCTATTGGGCGTCACATCCATCTGTCTTCTTGAAGGAGAGCAAAACTCCTCCACCCCCATCACCTCCAAGAAGAAAAAAAAAAAAAAAAAAAAAAAAAAAAAATCCCACCCACTTTGTTAAGATTTCTGTTGTGCTTTGCAGGGCATGGGGCCATCCATCCCCTCCTCCATTTAAACCCAGACATTATAAGTGTTCACAGTGACCTCACATTGTCCTTACTTATATTTTATATATGTATATATATTTATATTTTACATACCCTAATACTTTTAAACAAAAAAAAAAATTGAGTTATTACACATTTATACATCTATACATAACTTCTAGCAGACAGTCTGGATTTTCTCCCATTTACTTTGATTCCCTGCGGTAAAATTTATTTTTCTTTTTTTTTAAGGCTTTGTCTTTAAAAAAAGACAAAGCCTTGACTGAAAAAAAAAAAAAGAAAAGTTGTATTTATTTAGCAGTTACCAAACCAGAAAGTGGGCTATGAGAAAGGGGGAACACATGCGGCAAAGGTAATTGGGCCGGGACTCGAACCCGGGACTGCCCGGTGTTATGCCGAGAAATGCATGCCTGCCGAGAATTGCATGCCCTGTCGCGGGAGCGCGCATCGCTCTAAATTCTCG
>CAEGAE010068620.1:0-46023 GCA_903067095.1 Girardinus metallicus | reverse complement strand
AGGAAGTGCAATAAATAATAAAATTTTATATATATATATATATATATATAAAATTTTATTATTTATTGCACTTCCTTTTGAAAGACCTGCTACTTCTCCTCAAAGCATTCACATATGAAGTGTCAAAATTATGTGAATGTCAGTGTGATGTGGTATTTTATGCTAATCTAGTCTTTTTCTGATCTCAACCAACTGTTTTGTTAAATTTCAAGGAAACATGTTAGAACTGATGTGACAATCCAGATTTGTGCTTACAGTTTTCTTTATTGCTTTGTTGCAGCTGTCAACTCAAACTCCACATTTTCTAAACCGTTATTAACATGATTGTTGCCTAAACAGCAACAATCATGGTCAAAGTGACAAGTTTTGCCTGCAAAAGGCATCATTGCATTGAATGCATCATTATAGCCATGTATATCACTTTCATGCCAATGCCATAGGCTTTGTCAAAAGTTTCCTTCTCGTGAAAAATGTATTGATTCCATCACATTTTTTTCAAATTGTGGCTGAAAACTGAAATACTATAGGTATTGGAGAAAATATTGTAAATGTAAACCAAAATGAAATCAGAGAATAAGAAATTAAGGGGACATATCATATGTTTTATGATAAAGGGGACATATCATACAAAATCCACTTTTTTAATCCTTAAATACATGATTTGTGTAATGTGAGTGTATAAAACCCAAACAAACAAGCAAACAAACAAAAAAAAAAACATTGTCACTGCTATTCACACAGCAGTGACCTGTGCGAATTAAAAGTATGTGAGGTAATTCTTGCTATCAATATTAGCTATATTGATTTTGCTTTCAAATATTTATTAAAAAAAAATTTCTTGGCCACTTTTGCCAATTTTATGTACTGCAGCTGTATAACTTGTGTGCAGAAGTCACGAGAAATTAATATCTTAACTTAGGAAGACTTGTCTGCACAATATCACCGTGGATGAAGAGAAAGACGCAGTGACTATGAAAGCGAGCCAACATCTAAGTAGGTAAGATTTCTGCCATCTTAAAATACTCCAAGAAATGTTTAAATGAATGTTACTTTGTTCATCTCCATGTCACCATGACTTTATCACCATGACACAAGTCCAAAGTTACATAAAATGAAGATTATGTTAGTTCATGGTCTTGAATAATTTTTGTTTTATATTCATGAAACTGATTGGGAAAGCAGAGCATCTTTGGTCAGAGGTTTCTTCAGATTCTGTGTAGAACGGATCGCTGCGGAAGGTCTTTCCTGCCAACGGCTATCAACATCATTTAGAATTTGATGGTTAAACGAAGGTGAAACGTAAGAAGGATGTTATGTTGTGTTATTGCATGAAAGAGACAAAATGGGAATTTTGTCTCTTTCATGATTATGCATATTAAAAAGATGCTGTGTGTAGAAAGAAAAAGAAGAGAACAAAAGAGAGATGGTTAATAGGTTTTGTAAAATAACCTGAAAACTAATGTAAATCACTACTGTTCAGACTGGTATCAGTTTTCTTTAAGACAAGTGAAGATGTACTACTGTTCTGCTAAGGTACAATACACTAAAAAACAAACATGTTTAAATGTTCATATTTTGTGAAGCTTGGGAGGATGAACAGAAAAGAGCTTTGAAGCTCAGAGAGGATGAAGGTAGACAGTGTAATACAACCTGGCCCCCACTAGGGGAGCCATCTGCAAGTAGAGATCCGGAATCGGTACCAGCGGAAGAGGAAATGACGTAGCCAGATGCTGGAGAAGGAAGCGGAAGCTCGAGATGTTTGGACTTTTGTGGTGCCGTTTGTTGAGCTTCTGAGGAGGAACGCTGAGATGTGGATATGTTGGTGTTACTTGGCTGAGAGACTCTGGAAGTCCGCGTTGATCCGTGAGGAGCCTGACGCTCCGACGGAGGCCTACGAGCCTGCATCGGAGTGGCGTCACCGGAGATGTTGGAGGAGGAAACAGACGCTGAAGAAAAGCCGAAAGTCCGGGATGAAGGCGATCCTGTTGTTTGATGAGGTACGGTACGGAATACGAAAGGAGTCGGAAGAAACTTAACTTATTGTCTGAGCGGCTGAAAGGGATTCCTTTCTCATGTAGAGAACGTTGAAGGCGAGCGACGACCCGGGACTTGAGGCCTTGACGAGTTGAGACGCCTGGGGTGGAGCGCTGGGATGTGGATGTGTTGGTGTTTGGCTGAGTGACTCCAGAAGGCGGCTGTGGCCTGGGAGAACGAGCATGATGGCTGACGCCTCTAAGCGGTCTACGGCCACGGGACTGGAACGTTGTTGGAGGTGAAGGATGAACCTCGGACGGATGTTGAAATGACGCTAATGAGGTGCGAGACGGAGCTCAAGTAATTACTGGAAGAGGAGAATGTTCGGCAGCAGACGGAGTATTGAAGGATCATCGCCTGAATCAGCTGAATAGCCACGTGGTGAGTTGAATTTAAAGATTTGTAATTGTAGCAAGAGTCACGGGGTTGACGAAACGTAATAGACTGAGATGAATGGGTGAGCAGAGTATAAATAGGCCGCCTGGAAAATAAAGAGGTGTGGTTTGTGCGTGACTCGGCTCCAGAACTTAAGTTAACACATTAACTCCATTTGATTAAAAGCAAAAAAGTATTTCATTTTAGTAATAAGTTAGTGGCTCCATTGGGGGTTAGAGACAGTCAATCTCAGCTGCACATGGCCAGGTGTACTTTCCACTGAAAAATTAAAACAAATAAATACACACTTCTGTGGATATTTTTGTTCAATTCAAACATGACAACAGCCTACCCAAAATGGCATTTGTGTGAACTACTTTTATCACTGGAGCTGTTCGTAAGCTCAATTATGCTTCCTTTACACACATAAACAGGTCCATCTATTTGTAATGTTAGGCGTCACTGCCTTCATCCTTTAATTGCAGTCAAGTTTGCTTAGTAGAGGGCAGCGCTAAGTTAGCTTCCCTATTCAGAGAAAAGCTCCAAGCAACAATAAAACTGACGCTGATTGAATACATCTCCAGAACTCGAAAAAAGAGGAGGTGCAGTGAAAAGACAGAGCTATTATTTTTGGCCAAAATGTACATATGGGACACGGGTATAGAAATGTTTTCTCGTTGTCTTTTTCTTGGAGCTGTATTGAAAAACCCTCTGCTTGTTGTGTCTTTTAGAACTGGCATTGGTCTCAACAATTAGCAAACAAATCTGTTTATCTAAGCTAAGGTCATACAGGTTGAAATGAGAACAAATGAAAACTTGAAAGATACAAAAAAATCACATAGAGTGCAAGTTTGCACAGACATATGTGAATCCAGAGATCAGTTCTGCGCTCTGTATGAACAGTCTTGTGAAGTAAATTAAATTTAAGTCATTCAAACTGTAAATTACAGAAGCTAAATGTTCATGATTTTCCCATGCAATTTAACTCAGACAAGAAATCAAGTTTTATCAATGCACTCACTTAAAACGTATTGCCTAGTATGTAAAATTTACCACCAAATGTTAAAAACACAACAGACCTAAATATTTTTTTGCTGAAACTGCACAGAACAAGTCAAATAGGTATCATAAGAATTCTGTCTGAGGCACAAGCAGAGAGCTAACATCAAACTGAACCTAAAAAAGCTCTACTGAGTCGAACCCCTGCTGGGAGCTCAGGATCCGACAGTCCATCCTGCGAAAGTAAGTGCTGTCAGACACAGGTCACAAATGTGAGGACCGTTTTGTCACATTTTGTTTTGCGATCATTTTAGATTTCTTGACCACAAGACATGCAGAGGACAGAGTGCTGTTTGCTTGGGACTCGACATGTCAAAACTTTCTCACGCAGAGTTTTAACAATCAAAAAAATAACTAGGCCCACACAAAGAGACACATTTAGCATGGCCTATAAACATGTCAGGGTTCTCTCAGGTGGCTGTGTGGAGGAGAACGCTCTCTTCACTGTCACCATCAGAGATCTCAGCTCCTGAATTCTCCTCAATAACCTGGAGGTGGAAGGAACCCTCAGGCTAATGAGAGATTGTTGCTGTTGAAAAAACTTTGAGACAGGTTTGGTGTACGCATCTGCCTGTGAAGCAAGAGGTGGCAGTTTTTTTTTAGTTTTATAGCATAAAACTAAGATTTTTTTTATTATAAAGAAATAAATAAAATAAAACTAGAATGGAAAAGAAATATCCTTTATTGTCCATCAGTGTGGAAATTCAGATCTGCCAGCTGCAAAGTCATATGTAAAAGTGAAGGAAGCTGTGTGATTCACACGGGTAAGATATAGTAACAAAAATAAGAAATGGAGACTGTAGTTAGGACCGGTCTAGAATATGAGTAAAAATTATTGTAGTTATAAAAAATAGCATACTCAGGTTCAAAGAAACAAGGAGCTGGATAGGATCATTTTTGTAGATTTCTTGTGTTCAAGATGATAATTAAAAAAGTGTACAAATAAAAGAGTGAGGGAAAAATAGGGTAAAAATAGCAAAGCCCTTTTCAAACAACAATAGAAAAATCTTTATTAGTATTTTTATATTTACTGACTTTTTGCTTGTTTCTGCTGGTATTTTCACTGTCTTTCTTGATGAGCGCAAAGTATTAGTAGTTGGAAGCACTCCCTGCCGACACCCTAATATTTTGCTTCCTCTGCAGATTCTCCATGTCTCCAGAAAAAGATGTGCACTTTAAGCTTTGAGACTACATGTAGGTTCTTTAGTTCTTGAACATGTAATGATTAATGTGCTTTTTGTATGTCCTGGAAGAGTAGGGGTGTTTCCATGTTTGGTAATAGTGTTATAATATGCCATATTGTCAGTCAAGCCTTTGTGCTTGGGCCAAATGTTGAGTTAGTGAAGTGGATAATTATCTAGTAGCATCATAATCATTACTTGTGGGAAGCTGAAGCAATTACTGGGTGAATTGTCTGAGAAGGTTTTATGTTTGACAAAAGGCATTCTCTGCTACAATTGGCCTCTTTTTTAAGAGTCTGTTACTGAATAAAGCTAGCAATGTTGCTCCATTTGCCATTTTCAGCTGTTGTGATTTCATTTAATGAATTTGCTTTTTGAGGCAGAAAAAAAACCAAGAGCTTATGGATTTTAAGCGTTTCCAAGCCCCCCAACTCTTGCAAACTAAACAGAGTAGAGGGGAGTCAGACTATTTTTTATTTTATTTTACTTGAGACTTACTTGGAAGTTGACTTTTTAGGACATTTGGAGTCTTTTAAACCTAAGCAGAAATATGGCTATTAGGACAGCTGAACACCAGTTTAGCTTTTCCAAAGTCAATACACTCTAAACTTTGACAAGTTGACTTTATTTAAAAAAATCTTGGAAACCGATTGCCTTGAAAAATGTAAGTAAGTTTAACTATTATTCTTATGTTTTGTTTACTTAATATATACTTGTTCAGTGCACTTAATATCTTGTTGTATGAACTTAATCGAGTGAAGTTAATTTAACTTAGTTTAGTGAAGTTGTTTCAACTTAGAAATAGCAAGTAAATTATACCGTCCTAACTGCTGAAAAAGTGCGTTGGACAGAGGGCACATATATAGGAAGTGCGGGAGCACTTTTTGTATCAAATCAACATATGAATGAAGTTCACCATTCAGAGGTAAAAAATAAAAATAAATAAAACAAACAGCTTCGAAGCTAAGGTGGCATGGCTGACTCTGTAGGCGGGCAATGGCGCCGGGCCCAACAATAAGGGCCAATACTCACCAAAGCAATCCACTATCCGCCGAACTACATATGCAGAGCATTTTAAGCATAAAAAACAAAAAACGGCTCTCACTAACTGAGACTTGAGCCCTCCCGTTCATGGCATAGAGCCGTTATAAAAGAATCGGATTGTTCCTGAACGCCACATTACGCTCAGCATGGCCGAGTGATATTAATGCAACATGAACATTAGCAGGCTTGGTTTATCCTTACAAACATGCTAAAGGGCTGTAATTGAAAGATAGATAATTATTAGTCAGATGTCTTATCATGGATAAAAACATTATCGGCTGTCAAGTAAAAGGCATGGCAGTTTTAGCTAATGTTGGACCCATGAGCCCATGCTAACATTAGCATGCTAGCCTACAAAGACTTTGGTGCATCGTCTTTTATAAGAAAAATCAACCTGCAACCATATATGCAAGTAGTAAAGGCATACATGTCACATGAAAACATACTGAAGACGAATAACTCACCTTTAGCGAAGCTCTGCTTCTTCCAGCATACAAGTCCACAAACATTCTGGAAGCTTCCCGCACTTTGCGGCGCACTGCTGAGCTGACACATTCACTCCAGTAACAAAAATATTCAAATCGAGTTTACTCAAAATGACTTTGTCCTGTGTCTTTCTCAGGCCAAACATGTACATTACTCGCATTACTTGAGTTGACTAAACAGTTTAGTGAGACTTAAGTAAAGCATACAAACATAATTTAAGTAATAATAGGTATTACCTTTTAGAGTGTGCAATTAATGATTCAGTATTTTTTTATTCTGAAAATACTGAATAATTTCAATTAACTAAAAAGTGCTTCACTGAAGTACTATTTCAAGGTTATTTCAAGGATCACTTAAGCAATCAGAATAATATATATTTCTTTTATTTTCAGTTTTATTTTCTTCTAACAGATTTGGTTGATTCAAAGTTGGATTGTAGATAAAGTGTGTTACATTGATGGTGAAAAATGTACCTTGGTGAAATTTGTTAATAAGGGTTTTTTTTACTTCATATAACCTGGCATTTCAAGCAGTCTTTTGTGGACCATGAGTTATGTAGATGAGCTTGCATTTCACACACTTTACATCTGACTGAAAGAGCTAAAACAAAAGATTCCTGCTACCCACTGATAGTCACACTTGACCAAAATGTCACTGCTCTGAAACACTACTCTGTCAGGCCTGAAGTCACAACTGCTTTATTCAATCCAAAATTTGGCTTTTCTGTAAAAAAAAAAAAAAAAAAAAAAAAAATCCCAGCCTTTTGCTGAGGTTTAAGAGGCTTAAAATCTTCAGAGGATGAAATGAGATGGAAAAAGTGCGAGGTGAACCCTTAGAGTCACACAGGGTTAGAGAGATGAAAAACACAATTGAGGTAAAACTCTGAAACCGAATCCTTGTCTCAAGCAACAGCAAATAAAATAAAAACTCAACTGTGAAAAGTTTAAAGTATAGTCTCAAAGAAAACAATTTTTCTCCCATCCATTCTTCCCGCTGTGCTCCAGAGCTTCACCTCAACTGACAGCTCTTTCTTTTGAAGTGACATCTTGGAGTCGAGTTGCCATTTCCGTCTCTTTTCTGATCTGTTTATTTGTTCCTGCTTCCCTTTCAGGCCCGCCATTACTTCCCGCTCCTTTATTTGGGGCGCTCATTCTCTGCAGCTTTCTACTGGTTTCTCCCTCTTAAATGTAGGAGCGTGTCATGCAGAGTGCAGAGCGTTATCAGCATCTGCTCTTGGTGTCATTATTGAGCCCAGCAGCTGAATGACAAACAGACTCTTTACTATTCTATGAGCACATGGAGCTCTTGTACTCCGATCTGCTGCAGACCATAAATACTACAATAATTGTAGGTGGTTCAAGGTTGGCGTTGCCGTACACCTTCGGCAATAAAAAGTCGTTAACAAATTAAACTTTTATTGCAAATGTAATAATCTAACACAGAAGAAATTGCACACATCTGGACTTAACCTTTTTAAGAAGGTTAAAATGATCAACACTTAAAAAAATATATAAATAAAAGTTGATGGTGCCAAACTCACTGACCTTCTCCAGTAATTCCTAGAAAATAAATGCAAACCAAGCAATTTTGGTTATTGAAACTCTGTTTTGTGTTGATGAGAATATCTCAGAAGACTCTGGATAAGTTATATTTCTTTTACAACCCTGGGTTGTAAATATGACATGACACAGAGACACACTTATCCACACTTCTAAGTGCCAAAATGCCGCTGGAATTTTAATTGTAATTCACTTTTTATTAAAAGATAGGCACAACACATGCCATCTCAGGCACTTAACAGGGAAACAAGACAAGTAAATTTGATCCAATCATACATCCATTCCAATTGATCCTAGTTGTCAAACAATGCGGTCAAGTTCATGTCATTAATAGTGATGGATTGCCGGCTTCATACAGTCAGCTCTTTTGGCACCCAAAGAAAATTGTCATCTGTAGTCTCCAACAGTTGTACTACTACTGATACAACTTATTTAAAAAAATCTATTAGACAGCTGCAGCTGATTCAGAATGCTTCAGCTCACATTCTCACTAAAACAAGGAAGATGGAGCAGATCACTCCAGTTCTTAAGTCCTCACAATGGCTCCCTGTAGCTCAGAGAACATACTTTAAAATGCTGCTGTTAGTTTATACATCTCTGAATGGTTTAGCACCACAATACATGAAAGATCTACTGTTGATGTATCAACCTTCCAAACCACTCAGACCTTCTGGTTCTGGTCTGCTCTGCATCCCCAGAACCAGAACCAAAAATGGAGGAGCAGGATTCAGCGTTTATGCACCACAAATCTGGAATAAACTTCTGGAAACATTGTAAAACAGCTGAAACACAGAGTTCCTTTAAATCTAGCTTCCCTGCTTTTGTACTATATAAGACGCTGACCAACATTTTGATGTTGGTCAGCATGGTCAACAATTGAATGTGATGTTTCAATTGCTGACTGCGTGTCCTCTATGACTTTGTATTTTTGTGTTTTTATGATGTAAAGCACTTTGAGCTGCCTTGGTGGTGAAATGTGCTATGCAAATAAACATGATTGATTGAATACGTTTTATTTAAAAGGAGGC
This sequence comes from Girardinus metallicus, assembly GCA_903067095.1. NCBI lineage: Eukaryota > Metazoa > Chordata > Actinopteri > Cyprinodontiformes > Poeciliidae > Girardinus > Girardinus metallicus. The sequence goes on along the minus strand of CAEGAE010068620.1, from coordinate 37,257 downwards.
TTTAGGGGAACACAAGGCAACTTCACATTTTGATCTTTTTTCTCCTTGGAAAAAATATCAACTTAATGTACAACCCTATAAACAGAAACAAATCCTATATTTGAAGATCAAAATATGAGTCAAATGTTTAATTTATCAGCTGATGAAATACAATATTGTTTTAAATATTCTATTATAAAATGTTTCAATGAAAGACAGAAACCTTCACAGACATAAAAAACACCCAACTTATCAGAGATCATAAATATGTGAAGCTTTGAATAAGTCTGTTCACAGAATGTGCACCTTGTGAACAATCTGTGGGGAAGAGAATGTCAGCAGGAAATCTTTATACACAAAAGCAAAGTTAAAAAAAGAAACCAAATTTATTTCAGGCTCAGGTTGGGGAAAAAAATTCCCCTTTGATTTTAGTCTTGCATCTCAGACTGAATTTAAATAGTTTGTTTGGAAGGAAAGGGGAAGAATCAGAAGCCTGAATCTAATTGTCCTCTATCGATTTCAATAAGACGCGTTTGACTAATCACTTCAGGGGCCACCACTCTGAACATGAGAATGGGCATATTTTAGTCCCCTTAAAGGTTAGAGACAGCAACTCTATTCCACCAAGCAATGTCTGAAGCGGTTAAGCAGGGTTTCCCCTAAATAACTACGAATGAGATCAGGAAGGCATTTCAATAGTCAAGTTTTTTTGACTGTCAAAAGAATCAGGAACTAGAAATGGAGGATTTTGCTCTACGTGGCAATTGCCTTTTACACAGGGCGAGATTGATTTAGGTTTTGTCCCTTAAATCAAATCATAATACAAAAACTGCATTTTGCATTGACTCTGATTATCTTGTTTAATATAAAAATAAAAAGTTAAAACAAAAGAGATCTGGAAGGAAGAAAACTTGTCTGTTAAGATGAATTGTACTGACTGCACAGACACACCACAAACTGCAACAACATGATGCTGTTGCAGTTTGTGGTGTAGATTGCTCAGAATCTGCATCTGCAATTTAATGCACGACTAACGCGTACCTAAAAATTAATGGCTTTATTGGTGTTAAATGTAATTTGTGTGTGAATTTACACTTGCATAAACATGGAAAATTATATTTTAAATACTTAAAACCCGATGAAACAGACAAAATTACCTTTACTTGAACCCCATCAATGCCACATCTGATCAAGATGTGGCATTGATGAAATGAGCTGAATGACTGCAGAGAATGTAACCTTGCAAAATTTCAAGTTATACAAACTTTAGTGAATCTGAGGAATTTAAAATGATTGAAGTTGCAGAAACAGATTCAGTAGTTGATAAATATAAAAGCAGTTTGTGGCTTCTACCTGTGGTGAAAAGTTGAGATGTGGAGTTTCTCTGTGCTTTCCTCTTTGATGTAGATGCAGTATTGCAGCTAGCTTCCAAGCCAAGCAACTCATTGATAGTGGAACAGCATAGAGCAGTATAATTGAAGGAGATGTTTATGGATACAAGGAACTGAGTACAAAGCTGTTTTCTTCTTTCTCTGACCCAGTGACTTATCAAAACCTCAAGAAAGGTTAAACTATTTGACGGAAAATATACATATACCATTAAAATATGGAACATTAAATAAGTGTTTGCATATTCTCCTTCTTTTAAGTTACTGACGTAATTCAACATAAGTCCAACTAGTAGTCTCAATAATTAAATTAGAGATCAACTGAAGTCAACACCTGTTTCTGGAAAGTTTGTTTACTGGTTAATCAGTACTCCTGATACTCTACATCTTGTTCAAAAGCATCAACATGCCAACAATAACAACATACTATGCACACACAGTTATATTAAGTCATGTGATTACCACTGCTTACCTTATATATTTTTATACAGCTATGCATATCAAAGTTTTAACACCACAATGTAGGTTGTCATATTGTTTCTGAGGAAACAGTGTAACACTACTTCACTTTTAGAAGCAGTAATTAAACCCGCAACCATCGGCAGCCTTGCTTTTCTAGTAATGAATTCCCTCCTTTCAGGTGAATTGGACTGTCAAAGTTAATGTGAAGCTGGCGAAAACAGAAAAGAATGCTGGACAAAGAGAGCGAGAACGCCCACAGACTCAGTAAGTGAATGCTGAACGCTCGGTGCCGAGTCCTTGGGCCTGAGAAAGCAGCTAAGCACAATCAACTCAAATGTGACAGCAAAGGCAACCCATAAACTAAGTGCTACTTTTAGAAAGTCCCTCAAGCGCAGTTCAGCCCCTTGATTAGGCAACCAATAATCCTGGGGTCCTGCACCTGTGCTGAGGGAGCAGGGAAAATAAGAACAACATCACTGCAAGTGAAATGGGAAGTTACTGATAACTGCTTGAAACTTTTACTAATACGTGGTTATATAAGATACGTTTATTTTAGCTGAAACAGATTTTTTTTTGAAGACGTTAAAAAGGGCTGCAACCCCTTTCAATTTCCAAGGACAGTGAGGCTCACATTTTTCTTTGCATTTACCAGTCTCTTTGAACTCAAGTGCATTTATGTTTGGCATATAAGGTGATTGTTAACGCTCAATTGTGAAACATGTATATTAATGTACAGTACTTATAGAAAGTATGCACTCCCTTAAATGTTTCAACCTGCTTATTGCTTTTATAAATCAATCATAATGAACACATTTTTTTTTCTTTACAAAATATGACAACACACCCCTTAATGTTAAAGTGAAAACAGATGTCTACAAAATGACAATTAAGTAAAAATATTCCACATAATAAGGGGTTGCATAAATATTCTCCCCCTTTAAGGTGACTGACCTCATTTAACAGATGTCTAGACAATTGCAGGTAGCATGCAGACAATACAACACTCCGAAAAGAGAAAACATTATTGGAAGTCATCAGTCCGGTCCTGAAGGAACTGAACATTTCTTTAATTAAATCCTCCATCAGGAAATGGAAGGAATAAGGAACAAATCCTGGAACCATTTCTGTTAGTCTGCTGCTGATTGACTAGATGTATTTAGGGTTTTCCTTCATCATCATCGGGAAGATAAATCCCCATATTTTTATAGCATCCTCCAGGTTTAAATCTCAGTGCTGCTCATACCTGCTACTAACAGAGAGCTTTCAGAGTAACAATCGAGGAAAACGAGGGCTGAACTTGCTTCCTCTGACAAGCTGAGGTTAGTGCCAAGAGACTCTGAAAAGCAATCAGTTTGCATGCTATTGCAGAAAGAGCACTGCTCTCCGAAGTCATTACATCCACCTATTTGTGGCTTGTGCATGAATCAGAGTGTTTAAGGCATAATACAGTATGATGAGGAAACATTTTTAGCCATGCATGCTTGAGAGCTGCACCCTCAATCTGATGGTTCACTATAATTTCCGAAACAGAAATATTTCCCTCATAATTAAGCAGAGATTTGTGGGAAAAAGAAACATTTATGTGAGTCTACAGAGGCTAATCTCATTCATTTCACATATGTACTAATATCACTGAGTTTATAAATATATTCATCGCGTTAATTGTATCACATTTAAAACAAAAATAATTAGCTCCCTAAAGAATACTGTATGGCATTGTTAAAAGTGTGTAGCAGAAAAATTATTCATACATTACTTTGCATTACTCACTTATTTGCAAAGAATCAGAATGTTGTTTCCAATAATGTAACCAAAATAAAAGTGAAGTATTTCACCAAAATGGAATATCTACAAAAGTATTATAAAATTTGCTAGTGTCAGTGTTTTTTCTCTTGTTTTATATAAATGTAGAAACTAGATCATTTCTATGATCTGTATGGTTGAATGTACTTTTTAAATGAGTTCGTCAGATACAAATTCCTCAGGAGGGTAGAAATATTTTATTTAGGTATGTATATTGTATAAATATTAAACTACCCATACCGTGTTATAAACAACTTAAAATATTGTTCTCTTTGCAGATATTATAGATTGCTCTTGATCATTTCAGAGAAATCTTCACCAGAGGCAGATGTTAAAATGTGAAGCTGTTTAAAATAAAATTAACAAGTGAAAATAGCCTTTACTTCTTATTTCATATTTCATCTCATGTTGGCAAAAAAGCCCGATGTGCTTAATTCCAATCTTTGCTCAACCGGACATTTAATCAGTGCAGTAATAATGCAATGTGGGCGAAAATAACAGAAATGTCCCTGTTAAAAAGAAAATCCTATAGGTGAGCTCTTACTCCCCGACTCAAACTTTTCAATTAATATGAAGATGCACTTCATATTTATATTGGAATTACTGCATAAAAACCATTAATAATCTGTGAGAGCTGTGCTCCCGCTGTGGCCTTTATTCGAACAAGAACTTTATGTCCTTTTTAAATTTATATAGTATTTATGTGTACTAATAGTTCAATATTGTGGAAGACCTCACAGCTTTTACAAAAAGCATGATGAAAGACTCAATTTCTTTTCTGCAGAGCAGCACTATGTATTGTTATACACAGTGCGAGATTACTTCAGTTTAATTTTTAAATAGTTTTGCTAAAGCCAGGTTTTAGCAAAGAAATAAAAAAAGCAGCCGTCTCAATAGACTGGGCCATAGATTGCATATGACACATTTTAAAGACTTTAAGTGGCACTGAAGCCAGAAGCAGGACATTTTTGAAAATGATCAAAACATTTTTTCAGCTCAACCCTACAGCACCCCAGGGTGGAAATACCAAAATGGGAACATCTGTTCCCTGCTTTCAAGCATCACCTAAAAATCCCCCCCATCATCTGCTGCATTTAGAAAGAGTTAGAGGTGTTAGAGGCCCTGAGAGAAGCGGGAAAAGAAAGCGATGAAGAGATCAAATCCAGACAAACTTCTTCAGTTTCGGAGGCAAACTAATTCTGGAGATGTTTTCCACCTGAAGGCTGGCTGGAGAAGACAACTAGACCCTGTTGAACTGTCTTCCAATTAAGAAGAGGAAAAAAACTTTTACCACTCGTGACAACTTGTGTGAGTCAGTAGTTGCTGAAGAGTGGTATTAGGGAAGGAAACATTTTAAACATCTTAGAATGGAGCACTTTTTCCTATCGCAAATTGAAAAAGAGAAAGCCACCTTTCATCCCTGTCACCTCATTCCCATTGATTCCCTGTCCTGGTTAAGCATTTGCAGCATCTGTCTTTCAGACAGATTACTGAAAGATATCCCGTACCAGCACACCACAATGTTACTTGGGGGTCATTTTTAATTTCAAAGTAGTGTGGAACAAAAAAACTTTGCCAATCCCAAGACTGACAACAGCAAATTACCCTCTCTGACATTTACTCTATCAGTTCCCAACCCAACAAAAGCACATCGTAGCCTTGGAGTAGTTATGCTTTTTTTTAAATGGCTTTCATTCTTCAACTTCAAAACTTTAAGTGCCTGAGAAAAAAAAATAAAAAAATCATCCAATTAAAATCCTGACATTTCATTTGTTGCCTTTGAGTTTGAGCAGCCACATTGGGACCTAAAATGTTTGCTCAGTTTTGTGTTGTTAATTTTCTGAGGGCGTCTCTATATATGTGCCTCCAACATGCAGAGATGCTTAGCTGACAGTAAAACGTGGAACATTTTCAAATATGTGATGCATTTTTTAGTCACACTGCAAATTGTACTGCATCTCATTATTTTTGATAAAGTCATAATGTTAAGAGCTTTTTGTTTCCTAGCACATAAACCCGTGATTCCTCAGAAATCCCACATGATATCCAAACAGTAAGGATGCCATTTTTTGCCTTTGAGTAAGATATTGCAACTTCTTGGTCTTGGTGAGTTTAGGGAGATGATGAGACTTCTCTGCTGCAATATTATTAGAATCTATTTTTAGTGTTTTATGTAGAAAACATGTATTCTTGTCACTGTTGGGACAACACAAGTTAAAATAATAAAGCAAAAGAGGGCCGTCAAAAAGTAGCTGTCAACAGTCTTTACTAAATAGGACACATAAATGGAGCAGAGCTTTTGGTAACGTTACACCTGAGGCGAAGGCACACAGCTATATTTAGGTACTTACAAAGTTTGTTTTTTTTTTCGTCATATTTATGAGAAAACACATTTCCCTGGTTTAAATTTTTTTCTCTCCCAATCTTTGTCGAGCTGTATTTACAAACCTCACTTATAAGTAAAAGGACCTATACCATAAACAGTTGGGTAGGAAAGTGATGCTTGTACAAGTGGAGAAAACTAAACTGTAGGTTTATTGTTACATTTATAAAGAAGGTAATAATGCCTGTTATCTTTAGTTAAAAAAAAGATAAGGCATTAATATTTCATTGACATCATGAATCAAAACAAGAATGATGTCTAGACCTAATTTAAGAACCAACTAGTCCATTACCACTTGTTTGTCCTGGATAGAAAAATTATCTAAATTTGTAATGTTTTATAAAACCTAACTTGTTATTTTTAGCTACTTTAAGTGTGGAAGATCCAAGACTTACTTATTGTATTTTGTTCAATTATATATCCAATTAATAACTTATATATTTTTCAATTTTGATAATATAAATACACATTTAAGTGGTTATCTAAAAACAGTCCCTGTCAGGTTGACTGTCTTGTTTTTCTTTAATCATAATTGTTTGTGACTTTTTAAGCCTCCAGATTTGAATGGAGTCAAGAAGGTGCTATCGTTCAACATCTCTCTTTATTACATTCTCTTTTCCTTTTTCTTTTTCACAAATTAATTAATTAAATTATTAAAATTAAAATTATTATTTTAATTAAATTAATTAAGATTATAACGGGGAATGTTTGTTGATACGCAAAAGGATCTGTGGGTCTGTATGTTGAAGCAGTGCTTCATAATAAACACTCAGCTGTGATCAGCTGTGAATTTAAGGAAGCCCCGCTTGCTTAAATGGTGTCACTTTCTTTATCCGCATTGTTGGTTTTGCTGTCTGTTATCTGGATTTTGACAATGTTCCACGGATCTTCTATGGGATTTAAGTTTGGTCACTTTGCTGACCAGTAAAGCACAGAGATAACATAGGTATTAAAGCAGACATTGCTGCCTTTGCTGGTTTGGACAGGCACAGACTTCTGGAGAAGAGTAAAATCAACATCTCAATAAAGCTGGTCAGCAGAGAGAGGTGTGAGGTGTTGTTTGGATTTGATAAAATACAATGGAATAAAATCAGCAGATTGTCCCGAACAATCTCACACTGGTCACTCTTAACACTGGTCTATAAGAATCCTGGATTGTAAGGTGCTCTGAACAGGAGAACCACATTGCCTGCAAGTTTGTCCGTCACCAAATAATTGCAATCAAATTGAAATGTTTGAAGCTTAAATGATGATTCATACTTAAAGACTGCTAGCATGTTAATTTGGCAAATTGATTCGCTTGAGAAGTTTGTAAACAAACGCAGCTTATCGATGACTGTTGCTGATAGTGTTGAGTCAGGAACATTGTTACAAATACTCTGCTTGTCTAAAGTAATGCACCGTCAGAGCATCACATTAGCATACTTAAACAAGTCAACCTGGTGTTAGAGAAGCACATTACAGAAGAAACTCTAGTTGGGATAAACTGCTACTGCAAAGTACAATAAATACAAAAGGCTGCAACATCCGGAAAGTCGCAGGTGAGTAGGAACAGTCTTAAATAGATACAGTACTAATGTAAACCATGTAATGCTCATGAATTTGTGATGAGATGCTTCCCACTCTTACACTCAGTTGAGAGCTGAGACAGTCTTGGCTCTCTACAAAGTAGGTGTGCATCACAATTGGCTAAATTTGATCTTAATATAAGTTTCAACTCTTAAAAACATGTTCTAAAAATGTTAAAGACTATAAAATTTTGTAGAATTAAAGAAAGTCACGGACTTTTCATTGACATCTTTTTAGTTTGGGGAATATATGCAGTGTAATAGTAGCTTCATGTTAAGGCCCTGCAGACAATTCCAATAAATACTAAAACTGAAAAGTTTCAGTTTGTGTTTATAGCCTGAATTTCTCCGTCTAGCTGTACTCGCTTGTTTGGTCCATAAAAGAAGACAAACATCCATGCAGAGCACATTAACACTCTTATTTCATGTGTTTTGTAATATACGCAGAGACTCAACTGACACTGAAATACTTTTTAATGAGGACAATAATGAGTTTCATTAATTACCTCATTAACATGCCGAATGTGTCATGTTTGGCATTCGAAGACATCAGACTGTTCAGGTGATGCTGTGAAACTCTTCCTGCAAGTGGAAGCTCAAAGGTCACATCATTGACAGAGCAAAAGCAGAAAGCTGCTGGGATATCTGAAATCAATGTCTCCGTGTTAGGAACACAAATATTTCACATCAAGTTTACTGAGCATATTTCTCATTTTGCCAATGCTTCAGAGGAATTTTACACAGTTTGTTCAAGTTCGGTATTTATTTATTTTTTTTGCTTTCAGAATCACTGCAAGGCGTATTTCTGTATATTTCATCAGTCTCTTTTGGTCATGTTTCATCCTTTAACTGTTGAAATAGGATCTGATTGATGATTCTTCCTTTCCTGTTATACTTGTGTGGAGTATCTTCCTGGCTTTTCAGTACGTTCATTCCCTCGCAAGAAAGGTTGGGAATTAAAGATTACTTTTTTATTAATCTTTGTCAAACAGTTTCTCTTTGGCTGTGGTTGCAAATTGTTAATGTGTCACTTTCCGTGACATTGTTGTTAAATATGTATATGTTTTGGTTCCTCTCTTCCTCAAACTGACTCTCTTTTGGCAGTCAGTTTGTTCAAGTTGTAGGTGTAGAAGCAGACTTCAAATACATGAAAAGCTGAAACTCTCCACTTGTGAAAATAAATCTGTAGTTCTTCTCCTTGGCACTCAGACAACAACTCTGAGGGCTGCACTGCCAGACAGGACCCAATAAAAACCAAACAACAAAAAAGAATGGCTGATATTGCCCCACTGATAATTACAATGACAGGAGGAATTTGTATTTTTAAAATAAAGGTATGAATTCAACCACCTCATTTCTCTGACGACACAGCACAGGACTCCCTTAATATTATTTTCATCCAACCGGTTAGACTTTGTTCTTTGAGCTGTAAACCTTTGGGTTTTTTTTTAACTGATCAAAGTATCCATCTTTATTTTCCTCCACCCCAACTTCTGTGGTGGTTTATATTTCATAACTTCCAGAAAGTACTGCTATCTGTAAAGGCCTCTGGAGCTGTCAGAACAGCAGGAACATCTGAAGTTGATAGTACGGGTGAGAACTACTCATTAAAACATGCTGAGTTGGTGCCTACTGCTCATCTTTATATGTCTGTATTTACTGTGGAGAAAACACAAAACAGCACAATCAAGGAATTATGACAGAAAACATACAATAAACAACTCTGCCTTCCTTTATTTGATTTTGAAGCCCCTGTCTTTTGAATAGGCACTGTCAAACATCTTCACACAGATGCACAAACATTTGTTTATCTTTATGTGTATCAACTTATATAGAAAATGACCATGAATAGTATTCTAGCCAAGGAAAGCGTCTATAAAAATGAGAATAAACCTTTCCGAATAGGAAAGTTATTCTGTTAAAACTAAACCCAATATTATTTCCACTTGCTATACAGAAAAGCTACATGTGGAGATTTTCTTTTTACTTTCTTTAAAATCATGAGCATTCTGATTACTTGTCATGGTTTTTGGGTGTATTGATTTGTGGTTTTGTCATGGATTATTTATGGTTCATACTTTTTGCATTACTAGTTTTTTTTTTTTTTGGTAGGTCTGTTTTCATAAGCTACCTTCCTGAATAGTTTATGTTGTGTTTAGTTAATTCTAGTTTGAGTCCCTGACTTAAACTGGGACTTAACCTGTTTCTCGTTGTTTTGCTCCCTTTGGTTCCAGTTCCTCAGTTCATCTATTATGATCCCTCTTCCCATCTTAGTTATGTCACTCACCAGCTTTTTAGGTTCCTGGCTTTCCCTTGTTCTTTGCTAGATTCTCTGTTCTACTTAGTTCAGTTCGGGTCTGTTTCTTGACTAGACAAGTCTGTTTAAGTTTGTTTTTTTATTTTTGTTCATTTGCTGTTTTGAGAAAACAGATCTATCTCATGACACTCTTCAGCAGTTATCTGCAGTGTCTACAGCACTAATTCTGGCACTTTACACAGTGCCACAGCTGATCCAATTATGTTCGGCACCACCAGATCAGGTGTTGTGCTGTTGGCAGCATTTGGTTTTGTGTGTGAGCTGCATTCATAACAACTTAGCAGGGAATGTTTTCTCGTTTTCACCCTTCTTTGCAAGTATATTTTTTACTACCTCACTTCACCTTAACACAAAGAGAAAAGCTGTTTATTTTTTTTTTCTTGAACAATTTCGAAGATTTATTTGAATCATAGGTTTGTGTCTAAACATTGTTAAATAAAACAATAAAAAACTGCAAATTGAAACTGTTAAAATAATCCAATCAATAAATTTTTAAAAATACAATTAAAAGTGCACCAACTTTTCAATCAGATTGAAAAGTTGTATTTTAATTACAAATAAAAATACAGTAAACAGATTGTTTTTATTTACGTTTTTCTTTTCAAATTTCTTATAAAGTATGACTACAGAAAATACTGTGAAGAACACACTGTCTAAAGTGGTTGAGTGCTGTTATTTAAAAACAAGTTAAAGTGCATGTCAAAAGTAAATGTAGTGATTTATTTGTTACTTTCATGCATCAGAATTAATTTATAGTGTGTTTATTGCTTAGGGAGCAGCTTATGATCTTCTGCATGAGTGCATAGGCAACAGACGTGATCACCTACTCAAACTCAATGTCTAGATTTACCACCAAATTACAGCGTACACATCTGAAAGGCTGAGTTGATCAAATCAGTGACCTTCACATTTTATTTTGTGTGCACCCCTTTGTGTGTGTGTGTGTGTGTGAGAGAGGGATTTCCTGAGTGAATGCCAGACTGGAATAATAAAAATGTTCCCTCTCAGAAAATGAAGTACTTGTCTGTATCTAACTTAACCTTACAGTGCAAGATTCATAAACTTTGCTGTGCATTTGGCACATTGCAAAACTCAAGAAATATGGCTGTGGTACTATCAGATGACAGATGCCAAATTACACTGGTATTTCTTTTTTGTTGAATTTAACCACACATATTTTTACCAGGAATGTATAAACAACAGCGGTCTTGTTTCCACCTGTCTTTTCTAATGTTTAATTCAAATATATGCAAAAAAAAAAAACATACTCATGGTTTTATGGCATTACTCTGTATGCATCTAATTTAAATTTGCTTTGAATTTTTGTGACTTAAAAGTGACTCAAAAAGAATTTCCTTTCATACATAGGTTAATTTATGATTTGTAAAGCTAGTACCATTAAAAACCAAAAATCTACTTCTATCATTCAGAAGAGCGGTGGTTCTTATGAATGATACTCAGGCCCGATATGGGCAGCATTTGAAACGGGGCCATTAACATCCATTCTGAATGTTTTTCTTTATTTTTGAAAATTCCCAGTAAGTATAGTTATACATAATATTTTCTAAGCAGAAAGAAATGATTGAATTTGGTCTCTTTGCAGAAATTCCCTTGATAGAAAGATTTCCTGATCTTACATTGGAATTTATTTTTACAATAGACAGAGAAATAGGCAGAGCTCTTAAGATAATGACAAAAAGGTCCCTACTAGAATCTCATGGCTCATTAACAATAATTTCTGTGGAAATTCTTTAAGTGACACACCAAACCAGCTACAGCTCAGATTTCAGTCTGATTGGCTGAGCGGTAGAAGTAGTTTCAATATGCATCCTGCATAGTTCATGTAATCAGAGCTTTGTTCATTTCATGGAATTTCTCTTTTTCTTTTAGAGTGGAAGGTGTACGCACCGTCTACTTTATTAGGAATAACTTGAGGTCTTGCTAGTACTGGGTTCAACCCTTTTTCCCTATGACTGAAATCAGGTCAAATTTACTGCTGCTGTGGCCCGTCTGTTTTAAAGTTTGGCATGTTGTGCTTTTAGAGAGCTGCATACCTTAGTTGTACCCAGTGGTTGACTGAGCAACTGTTGCCTTTCTCATCCTAAATCAGTGAAGCATTTCTCCTCTGACCTCTGACATCAAAAAGATGTTGCTTACTCAAGATGTCTGAATTCACTGAATTGCTGCTCTGAGACTGGATGATTTGAACCACCAAATGAATGAATGGCTTATATGTTAAAAAAAACAACAAAAAAACTTCATATTTAGCTTATTTGATCTCTTACAGCCTGAAGTTGTGCTTAGTTTCTGGTGTGAAATAATAAATCTTAAATATTTGTACTTCTATAGTCTTGAGAGGTGTGTTTTTGAAGACTGATGAGAAATCTTTAGCACCGTATGGCAGCTTTTCATTTTAGTTGTTAAAGGTAACGTAGCAATCACAGCAAGTGTGTGCCAAGGCATGACGAGACCTGCATTTTGATGTTTGGAGACAACCCCATCATCAGTGTCATACTGGTTAGACTATGTTTTAAGACACTGCTACTCATGTCTCTTATACTTGAAAACTACTGGTATCATTTCCAATTATGTAGCATGATTGGAAAATTTTTTAAAAGTTTTTGAAAGTTTTATTTCCAGAATTTATTCTTTACATGAATCTGGCTTCAGCTAGAAAAAGGAGAATTGTTCTCCTCTATTCTCCTCCTTGGAAATGTATTGCTGTCACAAATGAAAAATCGTTTTTGAAGACTATCAAAAACTGTTACTACAATTATCACATTTATACAATTTAATAATCGCATTCATACAATATACATATCAGGTTTGTGCAACATAATTATCTTACTCTGTAGATACTTTGTACCTTGATCCTGCTGTCTAATGCAGATAAGATACATCATAAGTACTCTGTACAAACCCATTTTTAAACAGCAAAAAGAAGAGAATGTTATTCATGCTATTCAATCCTACTTTCATCAGTTAAACTAAAATTTAACACGTGGGTTGGTTAAAGTAGTTGGTAATCATCACCAAAAAACATTATTTACATTTTCCTTGCGATTCAATAAGCACACAATCTGCCATACATAAATGGGCCTAGAGGGGGCAGGAGAGAGCTTCTTCATCAGAAACATGACAAGCAGAATATTAATATCAATCTACCAAATATCAATTATATATTGATATTTGTGGGGATATTGTCCAAGAACAACAAATAAAACAAGTCTAACAAGCCTGAGCCTCTTTTGTTTTGTGATCTATGACAAGCATTATATTAATATTGTTGTTCTACCAGCAGACTTTCAGTCACAAATTATAGCAAACTTGTTTTGTATACCAGCTGTACCCTTCCTGACATGGACCATGAACTAATGCCTTAGACGGCCTCTTTTTAAGGTCCTGTTTACACCATCTAATAACCCAACATGAACCTGGGCAGGCATTTGCACTGAGCCCAAAATATATAATGCCTATATTTTTGCTTCTTTGCCAACTGGCTGGCTGTAGTAATAAACAGCAATTCCTTGTGTACCTTCCTGTTGCTGACCTCCATAGCAAAGACTCTGTGGGTCAGAGTGATGGCATTAACAGAGCATTGTGGGGATATTGGCTCCTCACAGGCCACTGAAGGTCTTGGAATCAAATCTCAAACCTCGGTTTTATCTGTTAAAGTCAGCTGTAGCGGGAGATGAAAGCTAACATTTTCGGGTTGTCAAGTAAATTAAATGCTTGAGTGAGTGTTCCAGTGGATTACATTTAGAAATGTTCACAAGAGTGTGTGCTTCAAAGATATTGCAAATAATTTGAGTTATTAACTGGTCAGATGTTAAATCCTGTTCCCCACAAAGACTAAGTTGCCTTTTGAGTGTCTTAATGTCCATGCATCCATTTTCTCTTGAAGTCAGATCTGGAAATGGTCCAACCATGGTCCCCTTGCAATGTGAAAAACCACAGATTTATTTAAGCCTTATCAGAAGGCTTATAACAATTTGGGATAAATGCATTTCTTAGTATTTTGTACATTAAAGTTCTGTGGTGACAACTTCACAAATAGAATATGTACAGTGCTATGTATTTAATGTATGCTACAAATTGATTGTTAATGCAGCTACCTTTACTGTACGCACTCAGAATTGATGGAAAACCACTGATTTAGGAAAGCAGACGTCTATAGAAGTTGTTCCAATGGACTCTTTTCAATATATCATATTCAATTAGAATGATGCTTTCAAAGGCTTCCCAGTGAGACTCGTTCATGAGATTAAAAGTGCCTCTTGAAAATAACAACTTTTGAGCATGTATTAAGCATACTTTTCATTAAGCCTACATTTATTAAAATGTTTAGTGTTATTGGTCTGGTATTTTGTCATTAGGACATTCATTATGTGGAGATACCATAGGTGGGTGTTTAAACATCCACATTCTTATTTTATTTGTAAAGTTGTTAGAAAATGCACCTCTGACATTTTGCTATAATTGGATATGAAGGAGGAAGAATATCATAACTCGATTCCTTTGTGTTCTTGAACTTCCTGGACACTCCAAAGAAATCCCTGATCTGAAAAGGCACACATTTTCCCTTTTAAAATACAAAGCATCAAACTCCATATTAAACTCACAGTTTTAAACTTTGGGTGGTGTTACACCACATCTTAGGAAAGATAAAAATGTCAGTCAGGACAGATAAGGAGAGAAGTGATCCTTTGTAAAAAACTAGTTACCTTCCACATCAAAAGAAACAACTATAGCGGTGGAAGCATCTGTCAAGCATGCCTCCGGGATTCCTTCTAGGGACTTTGCAACATAAAAAAGATCTTGGTACAGACCTTGGACACACTTCAGCAATAATGTCTCTTGTCTTGCAGTAAAGTGGTTGAGGATGTGTCTAAATGCGAGATGACTAAGACCATTATGCACAGCTCCTTTTGCTTCAATCGGGATTTCAAAGTAATGGGAAACTTTTGAAAAGAGAAACATTTCAAAGTAGGTGCTGTGTTTAGACTCTGTTCATCTGATTTATTTGGCGTATTCAAGAGAATGTCTGTCCTTATGGTTAAAAAAAACAAAACAAAAAACGGTCAAATCCTAGTGAGGTAATCAAGCTTTGGAAACAAATAACTTACTAAGACAGACTCTTTGAAATGGTCAGCTTGATCTTCACATCATTAATGGATTTTTGATTTGCTGTCTTCTGAGACTAGAAACATCAATAAATGGTGCTGATGAGCTACATCCCTGGGAGTGCCTCTC
Organism: Girardinus metallicus; assembly: GCA_903067095.1. NCBI lineage: Eukaryota > Metazoa > Chordata > Actinopteri > Cyprinodontiformes > Poeciliidae > Girardinus > Girardinus metallicus. Next base: position 22,104 of record CAEGAE010068620.1, on the reverse strand, counting down.
TTTATCTAGAAGTTCTATGATGGTGAATGGAGAACAGAAATGAAAGTAGCAAGAGTTTTAAAAACAGATGGCAAGGGCGAGAGCGCTTTATGGTGAACTCAGTCAGCCTTTCTCGAAGGCTCTAAAGAGCATCTCCTCTGACACATAGCAGCTGTGATTGTCAGAGCCTGGGGAGCTGAACAAGGGACTGTCACGTTTCTGGCTGAAAATAAAGAGAATAGGAGCGACGTATTCATTTGTGTGTCTGATGGGGATGGTGTGACAAAGAGAAAGAAAAAGAAATCACATGTTCAGCATTTCCAAGAAAGACCTATGAGTTTAGATGAGTTAGACAGTTTTCATGCAGGGAAAGTGTGAGGAACAGAAAGAAAAATCTGCAGGGGTCAACACTGGGCTCAGCCAGCTGTGACACATTCTGAATGAAATTCCATAAGGGATTAAGCCCAGTGCTATCGTGCAAATGAGTTACGGGTTGTCTGGGGTTCGCTGCAGCATTCACTGGAGATTCTGCAGTCGAGAGATGTGATTCAGCTCTTTTGGTGGCTTTACTGAAGGTGTCTCACTACAAGTGTTTGCTATCTTGAGAGAAGACATAAAGGAGGCAGTCAAGGTGTATTAATAAAAAACAAAAACTTGCATGAACACAGGAACAATAGTAACTAGAATATACAAAGTCCCACTGGAGGCAAGAAGGAGCATGGATGAGACTGGTCACAAACAGAAGAGTCTGATAAAGACTTAGGAAAAAAAAAGAGTGCTAAGAAAATTAGAAAGATGATTATCAGACTAGAAATGTGTAAGACTGTGGGAAGAATTAACCAACAACAACAACAAAAATACATACCAAAATAACAAGAAATACATAGCCACAGGTCACAAGACAACTTAGAAACTGCCATGATGACTCTACAAACAATTACAGACACCAGGAAAAGCAAGGTTAAACGTTGAATATTGAACAGAAAAAATCTTTTGAATGATCTTTCTGCAGGAAGGCGAACACCAAGTCCGGGCTGGATCCTCACTTCACTAGAAGGCAGGGAGATGATTCAAAGGAGAACTGCTTATGCAGAGGAAGGAGTCAGGGTCTTATTTTATGAAGCGGGGGAGGCGATCGAGCAGAGGTGCAGAGCATCCACAGATCCGGTAGTTGGCTGCCTGATTGTGAATCATGATCGGTTTGCTCTATATGTTCCTAGGCCGGAGGAGAGGGACAGTTGGAGGGTGGACAGGTAGGTGAGGACCGGAGGTGAGCTGCAGGGTGGTGTTCTAAACTGGAGCAGCGAGGAGGACGAGAGTGAGATGCCGAGAGCAGAAATCCACTGGACCGAAGGATCAGTGTGAGCTGAACACTGGGTATCGATGAGGAAGGAGGAGATCAAAGGTAACTAATATCATAAGTAGCCTGTGCTAGCACAGCGACCATGGTAGTTACCACAAGAAGTAGTAAGCCATCTGGTGTCTGTCTCTGGGTATCCACCCCTCTAGGCACTGCTTCGTGATGAGGGAAATGTACGCCACCTGGAAGCTACACCTGCCCATCACACCCTGCAGAGGAGGAGAAGGAGAGAGCAGAAACCCAACAACCAGCACACCGGTCTGTGGATATGACAGGAACAGGAAAAACATGAAGTTAAACACTAAATAATACAATAACTGCAATTCAAAATAGAACCCACACCAACACAGAGCACAAACACAAAATAAATGGAAAATATGTCATCCCCTTACAATCTACAAGTTTTGTAGAGGTTTATAAGCTGAGGTCCGTGACTGGAGACTGAGGTCAAAGAACGATCAGTTCATCAGAATGTAAGGATGAAGGCTGGATGTTTCAGTCCATTGTGGGTTGCTGGAACTGATCTGTACCCGATCTGGACCCTGGTGAAGTTCCCAGGGTTCCGATCAACAGGAAGGCATGGTGTCCCTGCTCCTTTGGTTCCTCTGAGTACTAGTCACTGTAGTTTGCTGATGTCTGCCCAGTGGGATGGGGACTCTGTAGAGGTTGCTCTTTCCCAGTCCAGGGAGATTTTGCTGATGGCGGCCTGTGTGGGTGCCCAACTGTAAGAGTGACCAGGATCTGGGCTAGGGTCTACACTAGGGTAAGTAGCTGCTACTCCAGTTCAGGATGAGTTTACACGTGTCTAAACACTCCAAATACATTTTTATGCTGGTGCATCCATCCATCCAAACAAACAAACCAACCAAGAGACACAGTCTTGTGTTGATTAACGTTAATCTACTTCCCACAAAAGCACTATTTCATTTTAACTAATTCATCAGCTTTCTATTTCCTTTGTTTACTTCTGATTTGTGGTGGTGACTTGTAAATGATAAAAGTTTGCATCTCCTTGTCTTTGATCACTACAGGGATCAAAAGCTCAGAAACTTAATTTTGCTTTAAAAATAACGTCCATGGCATCACTTTCACACTGTCTTTCAGGGCAGTGGGAAGAGAAGTACTATTGCTATCTCCATAAATATTTTTCTTTTAAATCTGGTCCTGAGCCAAATTTAGAGCAGAAAAGCTAAGAAAAATCTATCTTACAAAAACTGCAATGATAGCAGAGTTATTGTACTTGAATAATATATTTGTCAGGATATGCGGTGAGAGGTGGTGAGGAAGATGCTGTGGACCCAGGTTGGAATGAAGAAATGATGATGAAATCTAAAATCCAGGCAGCACAGATGAGCAGACACCAAAGTGCTCAGAGCTGGTAGCAACTGGTATAACAAAACCAAACGACAGACTTGATGACAGACAAGACAACTAGACAAGACAGTTCAGACACACTAGAAAAGGAACAAGGAACACAGGTGGGTTTAAATACATAGGGAACAAGGAACAGGTGTTACTAATCGAGGGGTAGAGGGGCAACACAGAGACTCCACAGAACACAGAAACACACAGACCTAAATAAACACAGAAACGACCAAATCCTTACAATATTATTTATAACCTTCCAACAGAAACTACAATAAAGTTAACCATCCATTTGAGAAATACAAATACATTGCTTCACTATAATGTCACTTCTGAAATACACATGAACTCACTAAAACTAAGCTTTCTAAAGTTTTACATATAAGTTTTTTATTTTCTTTGCGTATTTTTATTCTAAAATGCTATTTGTATGTTAAAAAGTAACTGGAGTAGAAATGATGATTTTGTCGATAAGCCCCTGGGCCATCTCTAATAATGACTTTATATTCAAGTGTAGGAGTGACAACCTTAGAGGTCAATTTTTTTTCAGTGGTAAATTATCTTTGAAGCTCTGTGTATATTAATTGCAAGGAGTAAAAATTGGATCCATATTAGATATCAACTCTTATATCTGTGGTTTACAGCATATTTAGGTTTGAAGGAAGCATATTCTGTTACAGCTGGAAGAACATACTTAGTGCCCAAGAGAGTGCTACTGCTAGAAGTAATTTAACGCATGGGCAGGGCTGTAGCACTAAAAAAAAAAAAGAAACCGTAAATTGAAATACGATGGCATGAGGTGAACTAACAGCATAATACATAACACATTTAAACTGAAGTATGCATTCAGAAATATCTAAAGCATTTGTTGATGGATTTTATTGCTAACTTGTATTAGAAAATATATTTTTAAGATCTGAGCTCAAGTTAAGTATAGTTTTTATAAACGCTGTGGGAATTGAGGCTGTAAAGGTCAGATCTCCGAGTGCTCTGCCCCGAAGCAATTTTTTTTCAGAAAATCCATCTTTGCTTTCAGTTGTCATAGGGTGCAGAGATGATTTGGAGACCATTTAACAGAACACCACAAAGCTTGTTCTGAGGTCTGTCTGTGACATTTATGAGGAAAAGTCGCTATGACAGCGAGACTGATTCTTTTAAGGTAAAAGCTAAAGAAGGCTGATTCTTCACGCTAGTCAGATTATTTCCACAGAACCCAGTTCTACAAGACAGATTCAGAAATAAGGATGAATGGGAGGAAGGTTTGTGCAGGTAACCACTCTGCAGCTAGGATGAGGAGGAGAGTGAGAGGTATGGAGAGCTATTTCAGCCAAAATTGAATAAATAAATATACAGGGAAAATATATCTATCTGTATATATCTATAGGTATATATATATATAGTATATATATATTTGTATATATATGTCTGTATAGATAGATAAAGAAAGTTTGAATGAATGCAAATGATGCATGCATATTCACTGCGGTGCTAGTCATTTGGGAGATTAATAGGACACCAACTACATTTTTCAGAGTTATGAGATAAAGATAAGCGAGATGAATAGACTGATTATCCAGTAATTAATTTAAGTCATCTTACTCATACATTCCTTGAACTCGTGCTCTGGTGTTGAATGAATGTTATTAGGCCATGTCAACATGTCTACAAGAGTTAATGAGGGTTAAAAGCTTAAATTAGTCCTCCTTAGTTTTAACAAAAGATAAGAAACATCTTCTGGGCATTCTCCTTCAGCTATACACTGCATGACCGCCTTCTAAAAGCATTGAATTCATTTCTCCCCATTTCTGAAGCCCTGTCCACATAGTGTTGCTTTTTTTCTGAAACAAGTTGTTATTTTCAAAAACATTTGCGTCCACATGAAAAGACAAGGTTGAAATTTTCACTCTGGAATCCATTTTTTAAAAATATGCTTCGGGCCCTTTAAAATGTTGTTTTCTTGTGGACAAAGAAAGCTCTTAGAAAATAAACATTAGTTTATGGATGGAGTCTGGTTACGAAGGACTCACAAAGTGTTTTTATTGACGCAACACCGTTGCATGAACTGCAAGACAAGACACCTAACCAGACAGCATTGTTGGACTTTATCACATATTCCCGTATCTCACCACACTAATCAGCCATATGTTGGTTGGCAACCACTTCACTACATTTATGATGATTTATGAGTTGCTCTACCAATTCACCTTCATCAAAACAAACTCAAGAAAAAATAAGATGGAATTAATTAAAATAGTTCACTGCTTAAATATTGTTAGCTGAATTCAGTATTCCAGACCGAACAGCTTTAAATTCTTTGAATTAAATTTTTAAAAAGAAATAAGGATGGTAAACCCTGATTTATTATTTTTTTCTGGCAAACTGACTAGTTATTCATCTTGCTTTGTCTTCCTTAAAATCTCAGGAGGTTCTTCAGTTTGTGCACCATCTGTGTGTATTAGACACAGAAATGCCTGATCAAACATTGTCATAATATTACTATGCCTCAAAATATATTTGTACCAATTCAGCCAAGACAACAGCACAATCATTCAAACATCAAAACTGGTTTTGTAATGAATAAAGCAGGCTCATAATAATGACTTTCCTAAAACCTAACCCTGTACAAAAATTTGTCTACTGTGCCTGAAAATCTGGTGTGTGTCAGAAAGATCAATCAATTTAAAATTACTATGACATTTCGAAGTGTAGAGTAGTTTTTATCTACACAGATTTATGCCAGAAGATTGATGTGTCATGATTCTGGTGTCTGGATGTGAGTTTGTGTCTCTTCCCAGACGATGTCTGTTGGAAGGAGTGGTTGGCCTGCTGTATCTGTCTGCAGCTACCTCACTTTGGAGACAAAGAGAGCTGTTGGACAGCCTGATGAAGATGATCATCAGGCGATCATCTTCGCCTGATGATCAGCCTTTCTGGTAGAGCCAGACCCATTGTGTTTCTTTTCTTTAAATATCTCTTTCATCCTTGGAAGAAAGCAGTTAAGTTGGTTTAATTACATTTTTAACTTAACTAAACATGGCTCCCAGATTGAAGACTTTGTTTATCTCAGTATTTGTCCTTCACTAACTGCTCCTCTTCCCTTCCACATGCTGCTGAACCACTGACTCGGAAGTCACTCTCAGTTTTGCACAACATTGTCTTAACAGCTTTCACTTTGTCATTCTGTGTCCCTCTAATGATTCTGGATGTGGGTCAGGAAATCATCACGAAACACGATACGAAGGCCACAAAAAGTCTGAAGTCTCTTTGCAGTTTGCAAAGGGATAATTGAGCAAATATTATGAAGCATGTATACATGTGAACCTGTGCATATCGTTTTGAAACTTCACAAATTCAGATTTGCACTCCCAATTCTAATTTAGACAAATCATTACAGTTGCTTGTGGCATAAACAAAGACGTTTAAACTAAGTGACATACATGCTGAGTTTGAGTTGAGGTTTTGAGACTATTAGATCACTGATATGAGATACAAGGAGGGATAAAGTAAAAGACTTTCTGTTTCTGTTTTTCTTGGGATTTTTTGTCTCTTTGCACTTCCTGCGACTAAGTATCTTTTAGTTCCTGCTTGTCAAGCCTTTTACACTGTTTTTGTACGTCACTAGGGTGACTACCTATTCTTTCCATTAGCTCGGCCTTCAATGAAGATTGCATGCTTACCTTGAAGGTATATTATATTTTAAAAGCTACAGCAAGGTTTTTTACCTTATTCAGCAGCAAATTCAACTATTTTTTTAAAAAAAATGTCAATGGCAAGATGCCAAGCATATTGAAAATAAACAATTTAGGCTTACACATCATTTTTAGTTCCTATGGATCAAACAGTTTTTTTTAAAGGTTAATAAGATTGATGTTCATCTACTTTGGAATATTAATGTCAGATGTGTGCTGGTAAGTTGGACACCATCTCAAGTATTAAATATAAAGTACTAGTTGTTAAGCCACAGATTACAGTTGCCAAACTGTGAACACAAAAACAGATCCTTAGTTCAGTTTGAAATTTAAAGTGTGATATTGCTGGACTGTAACTTGCCTGATTTAGAAAAGAGCTGGTAATAATAATTTACTCTGACTGTGCTCAAAAGATGGGCCTGGTTGTTGATTTGGGATGTATTGATTTAAAGTGTTAAATAGTGCTTTGCTTTAAGTTTTGAAGTCAATTAAAAGTGTGAAAACATTCTGCCTCAAGGGCACGATGTATTTAAAGAAACAGTGTCAACAACTTTAAAAACAAGAATAAAAAAAAAAAGTATCACAGCAATCTAGAGAAAAAAAAAACATGTAATAATTTAGGTTTAATTTTAAGGGAATCATCACATTATATATTTGAATAACTGAAAAATATGTTGTATAACTAAGGGAAGGAATAATGAGAAAATGCTGTGGAAAATTATATTAAGACACAAGAGAGAAATGGGTCAAAGGAAACCAAAGTTTGACAGATTGAGACAAGAACGAACATGGCCAATCAAGATATGATGAAAGCACATAAAAAAATCCCATTTCATATACAAAACTTACTGTCTAGCAGCCAAAGCTTGAGAGCTGAAAACTTTTCTAAATCAAGTCTAATATCACGTCTTTTGATGCTGCTTCATTCATAAGTAAGATTCATAGGGGTAAAAGTTGACAGGTTTTGCACAGCTGGTATTGTTTTATGGTGTAGTGAAAATAATTCACATGCGCAGTTGCACATCTGTGCATACATGCTGTTTTTGTAATGAAACAAAAGATAATTATTAAATATGCCCTCAGTCTTACTCTGTGAATAACCTAAGAACCCAACAGTACCATAAAATCCTTAGCAAACCTCCTGTTCAGCTTGAACTGGTATTTAGAAGCAAATGCACTTGATGTAAAGTGCAGCAGGTTATAAAGAAGAAATGTGATTGCAGAGATACTGCCTTTTTCTATTCAGCAGGTTCAGTAATAACATGTTTAAACACAAAACATGTATGTTTTGACATACATTTACAGCTCCAATAAAGTGAGACTTTTTGCCAAGTTCTGATAGTCAATCCCAGATGCTAATGAAAGAAAAGCCAACTTCCTAAAGTAAAGAAAAAGTTTGATATTTTCATCGTCCAGCTTTCATGGTTCTGTTCTTCTTTGTCAATCATCTGAGCTTATAAGGTTATTAGCTTGCTGCACAGGGGGCTGCAGCTCTCATCCTTTCTGTCAGAGCAAACGCTTTTCACCACAGAGGGCTTTTCAATTGATCCACTCACAAACTGATTTAATTAAGCCCTTGTTGCACTCGGGCATGGCCCCACATAATCAGCTCTATATTGTCAGAGCAATTCAGAGAAATGGCATCCGCTGCTATGAAACTGAGATGTCATGCCAAAATGGAAAGGAAATTTTGACAGTTCCTCCTCCGCAATTATCTTTCATTTCACCAGAGATCCAGATCTGTGCTGCAGCAAAAGCTCCCGCTTTTCAGCAAACCTAACAACAAAATCACATGACTAGCTCACGCCGCACAGTTGAACTCAAACATCAGGTAAAATCAGGCAGCTGCATGCGGTTCTGTGATATAGGGACCAACTTGTAGGGACCCAAACACATTATGGATTTTAGAATATCATTGTATCATTAGATAATTGCAAAATGTCCTAAATACGTTTCTCAAAGGGTATGTGGAAAAGTACTTGAAAAATGTGGATAGTGAATAGAAAAAAAAAAGCACTTCTAGTATGAGTTTTTGCACATCTGAAATAGATAAATATAAAGGCAAGCAACCTAAAGCTAAATGTAAAAGTAACCTTTTAAGATTGTGTCAGTCTTAAAATATACATTCTTCCTATGAGGATTTATTATGTTTCGTTATCTTTACCTTCTGGTGCTGGTTCAGTGTGTTTTAGCAACTGAATTTTGGATTTTCATTTGCTGCAAGCCATTATCGTGAAAATAAAAAACAAAAAAATACATGAGCTGAAGTTGGAAATGCATTGCTTCTTCATAAATGGAGATAATTCTTCTTTAATATATGAGTGTGTCTGTGATGGACTGGTGACCTGTCAAGGGTGACCCCGCCTCTTGCCTGTTGGCCACTGGACATAGCATCCTTCACCACCACATTAGGGATAAAAAATAATGGATGGATATGAGTTTGTCATTGTGTTGAAATCCAAATCAATATTGCTCTTACGATTTTATATTTGGAGGCGATAGTGACTCCCTGCGTAAGCTTTTAGGATACAGATGCTTCTTATTTTGCAGGTCCTCAAGTTATTAACGCAATAGAAGTCCTTACAGAATCACACACAAAAAGGATTCAGTCATTATTTAAGTGATTAATGGCAAAGACATGCAGTGTTGAAAAGTAACAGCTTGTTTAATCAAGAAATGTAGTTAAGTGCAGCTTTTAGTGTAATGTTTATTTTCTGTAAGCTTCTGCTCTGTTACATTGCAAGAGAAAATATTGCACTTTCTGTTCTGCCACATTTACTCGACAGATTTACTCCCAGCTTACTTTTAAGTTGAATGTTTTGCATTATGGCTTGTACAACCATCATTGTAAATCTAACAACATGTTGAAGTTTAACCAGTGAGTTCAGATTTTGTGCAAATTTTGGACTAAAAGTACAGTTTTTGCCTGTCTGAAATGAGTCAGAGTTGGTCTTACTCTGCTCAAAACCATCTTTACATTCCCAGATATCCTTCTGTTCAGTCTTCCCTGCCATTAACGAAGTCTGATTTTTAAAGTCCAGCTTTCTGACTTTTCTTCAAAACTGATTATGTGGTCTTGGCTTCACTCTAGATGGCTGAGAGTTGTTTGATCAAAGCTCTACCAGTTTGGAATGTTCTTGTTCATTCTCTCCCTTTTCATTAAATGTTCAAATGATCCAATAGCAAAATCAAAGACCGGAGAAAGAGTTCTGGGGATAAAAATTAAATTATTTCTCTGCACATAAAAAAAAAAAAAAACTGTGGTCCATAAAAAGTTATTCAGACAAGATTCACCTCCATCTGATTCAGCTGCTTAAGCTTTTTTCTATTTAATACTTTTACCTATAATAATGACTAGTTGACATTATGCAGAGCATTTTTACAATGTGCTTTTATTGCTCAGAATGTTTGCTTTTTCCTATTGTCACATATAATGTACAATCAGGCTTTCTTGATTCTAAATCGCAAAGCCTATTATACCTCTTGAACATTTTTTTGTATCGTTCTTGTCACATTAAATCCAAAACGTCATCATATTTTATTTGAATTCTACGTGAACGAGCAACAGGGAAATAGAACGTACCTGTCTGTGAAGTGGAAAAAATGGCACGTGATTTTTAAATTATTGTGCAAATAAAAATCGAAAGAATGTGGTGTGGATATGTATCATGTCCTTTCTGCTTTGACACCTTGAAATAAAATACAACGAAATCAAAAACTTCCAGACGACTAAATAATAAAAGTAGTCTGCTGCCGTGACATAATGCGTTTGTTCTATGAAGGTCGCAGAGGTTAGCAAGATATTAGCGAACTAACAGCATCACGAAAACCAAGAAATACATCAGCAAACCTACCAATGCAGGGCGGAGCATCTAAACTTTACATTAATGCAAGAGAGCATTATTGAGAGGAGCTGAGATGCCTGTGGTAACACTGGAGGAGCTGCAGAGATCCACAGCTCAGGAGGGAAAATCTGTCGACAGAATAATCAACCTGGGATTAGTTGTTAGTGTGGTTGTTAGTGTTTGCCATTCTTTGAAAGAATGACAAACACCAAGTTCTTATTGAAAGAAAACCAAATAAAAGTTTGCAGTTTGACAAATACCATGTGGGTGACATATGAGAAAACATGAACTCTGGTCAAATATGATTTGTATTAAACGTTCTGGACAAAACACACTATTTGTGCCTGAAAACTAACATTCACTGAATGCACCGTTTCTATGGCAGTGTTTCCCAAACCTGATCCTCAAGTACCGCTGCCCTGCATGTTTCAGATGTGTCTCTGTTCTGTTCCAGCACACCTGACTCATATGACTGACCTTCTCTGCAGCTGCCAAGTGTTGTAGAAACCTGTTAATCACCCATTCCTTTAAGCCAGGTGTTCAGAAGCACAGAGACACCTAAAACATGCCACACAGGGGTACTTGAGGACCACGTTTGGGAACCACTACTCTATGGTAGAACATAGTATCGTGCTGTGGTGGGGGGCAGAAAAGCTGGTTCAAACATTTGGAAGAAAACCTTTTAGAAGCAGCAAAAGATTCAGGACGAGAGCAGAGGTGAAGTTTCCAGCAAGTGAAAGACTAAAAATACATCCAGAGCTACAGGTGGTTTAGATCAGGGGAATTCAATCCCAGTCCTCCAGGGCCAATGTCCTGCAACTTTGAGATGTGTCTCTACATCAACACGCCTGAGTCAAATAATCAGGTTAGCAGAACTGTGGAGAACTTGAGGAGGTCATTTGGCCGTTTGATTCGGGCCTATTGGACCAGGGACACAACTAAAAGCTCTATGACACTCCAGAGCCCTTGAGGACTGGAGTTGAATTCCTCTGGTTTAAATCAATACCTACGCTCAAACTAAAATGGTCTATTCAAAGTCAAGATATAAACTGAATCGGCAGCAAGAATAGTAAATGAATGTTTAGAAATGTTGCCCCATCTAAGTGGAAATTCTTAGATGGGGCAATTTACTTTTATTTAAAAAGTAAAATGTAAATGATGTACTATCTTTTTCCTGCTTCAAAGTTATGCTCTACATTGCCTTAACCTATCATGTAAATCCCTGAAAAGTAAATTGAAGTTTGTGACTGTACCATAATAAAAACAGGTTCATTACTTTAGCAAGGAATGTACTTCTGTAAAGCATTGCCTTGTAGCTGCAGTGGAAAAACATCAAGGGTTTTATATCAGTTATCAGAATTCAAATTACTGAAGCAGAATTCACAATTTTTTTATTTCTTTTTTTTCCCACTACTGTTGTGTCTTAGGGTCATTTTTTTTTTCTGTTTTATTTCATCAAACAAAAATCTATGAAAAACTCGCAAGGGAAATTTTCTGCAGAAGATTCAAACTAAAAGATTCACTTTTAGCTTGATGAAGTCTCTAGAAATCATTTTTCCACTTGCTGATTGCTGCTTGTCAAGGTTTTTTTTTTTTTTATCTAGAGTGTGCGTATTTACAAGATCCTGTTTTTTTGTTTTTTTTGTTTTGTTTTGTTTGTTTTTCCTTTTACTTCAAACACAAAAAAATCTGTAATCTCTTTGCCTGACTTATCTGGCCAAAATAAAAATGCAGCAAAGCAGAAAAGGAGCAGACAAGCTGACAGTTAGCTGGTCAGATGAGATTGGGGAAAAAAAAAAAAAAAAAGCAAAGCGCAGAGAGCCTTAATATTTCACACCTAATGCATTATTTACACCCTGGGCGAAGTGGCGGAGTATGCAAGGGCGCTCTTGGGTGAATGGCGAGTTTTTCGATTCTGTGCCACGTGTGTGAATCTGCGAGGATGTCTGTCTGATTGGCGGAGCAGCGGATGAAAGACAAAGATGAAAGCGGCAGCCTGGAGGGCCTAACTGCAAGATCCATCTGCTAGTGCTGTAAAGCTCTGAAGTTGCTCTTGCTCTCAGGTAAGCTCCTTAGGTGGTCAGATCACAAATATAGAATCAGAGTGCGTGGGTGTGTGTGTGTGCGCTCAGGAAAAGTCTCAGGAAGGAGGGGTGTGGATGAAAATGAGAAGGCAACCATAAAGGCATAACTTTTGTTTGACAGGACTGAATGAGAATCAGTTTACATAAAAAAAAAAAAAAAAAAAAAAAACTATCTTGCCTTGCTGTCTGTCTGGGTGTTTGCCAGGTAAAAAAAAAAAGAAAAAAAAAACTTAATCAGCCTCTCCCAAGTAAATCAAAATTATATGTCCAAGTCCGAATATTTTTTTCTGTTTTTTATTCCAATATCCTGCATTGTATTTTGTATTTCAAAATGTATAAATGGATTGCATATCAGTGCTAAATCAGAAGGTTCTACTATTAAATAAAAGCTGGGAGAAAATAGGTGTATGGCTTTTACTGTAAGCCATTAAGTATGTAGAGATCTGGCATTTTAACTGGAGCGTCTAATGACTTATAAAGGTCGATTTCAAACTTAGGAGCTATTGGTGGAGAACCAGCCTAAAAAAAAGGTAAAAAATTAAGTAAATTGTGAACATTCATTTGTCATTCAAAAAATGTTTAACTTGTTTTAGTCTTCCTAAATAACAATGTCTGGTGAAAAATACTTTGATACTTGTGTTAGTTGGGTCTTGAAGCACTCCTGCTGCAGTGAGCACCAAGTGAATCTTTCCCAAACTCTTGAAAGAACTTTGTTACACAATTGTCTCGAGACTGTTGTACTCTTTGTTGCATGCGCCTCTTTTTTTTTATTACTATTACCACATTTTTCCTTACACTCAACTTTCCATTACCATGCTCTATGACCGGCCAGCTTCTATAGCAATGACATTTTGTTGCTTACTCTCCTTATGCAGGGTGTATGTCTGCATGATGACTGTCACTTCAGCAGTCTCCCTGTGATTATGTTGGCTATAACATTACCTTCACATTTCTATTTTATTGATCCTAAGAATTAACTGTTTTGCTTCCCATTGACTGTACCATACCATTACTCAGACCAACAATATTGAATATGTAAAAGAGAGAAACTACTGAACTTTTCTACAATATTTTCATGTAATGAGACTTTCCTGTACTTTTGCGCTTTCCACAAAACACCTGTTACCTTTAAACCCACTCACTGCACTCTGTCTGAACTGCATCCAGCAGTTCCGTATCTGCCCGGGTCGATTGCATTTCTGCGTCCATACATTACCCTCCTCCCCCTGCGCCTTCATCTGTGCGCTCCAGCTGTGAGGGGGACCCGCAGAGGCCAGCAGATCCCGCCTCCTCTGCTGCGATTGGCCCGACGGGAGGCAACAGGGGGGGGATTTGCTGGCTTGTGTTTCACATCTTTGCAGCGGCTGAGCGCAGCGTGGCTCTCCGGCTGCACAGCGTGGGCTCTCTCTGAATCATATAGTCAGATGACTTTCATTACGGCCGCTGAACGCATTTGGAGCATTCTGTCAATGCAGCAGAGAGCGAAGAGCGCGGAGACGAGCTGAGCTGCGCGTTTGGACACATTTATCCCGAGTGCGTGTTCCGCTCAATCCACCTGCCGGCGCGCAGGGAGCCCGTGGAGGGATGTCGCGATGTTGTGCACAAGGAGAACTAAAACTTTGGTGTCGACGTGCGTGATCCTGAGCGGCATGACCAACATCGTGTGCCTGCTGTACGTCGGCTGGATCACCAACTATGTGGCCAACACCGGGGGCAAAGTTGCGGAGATCGGCGGCGGTGGCGGGGAGACGGACAGAAAGTTGGAGGAGGACGGCAAAGGTGAAACGCTGAGGATTATGGAGCGCTTGGAGCGTCTGGAGAGCGTCGTGAACGAGCACATCAAAGGTCAGTGATGTTCCGCTGAGGGTCTAAGCGGGTCAGAAGCAGATCTGGTATACAGATGGAGGTGTTCCAAAGAGGCCAGCAGTTTTATCGACATTTGGATTAACGTTAGAAAAACAACTCAACATGAAACTTTGGTCTGTTCTCGCTTCTTAAGGGTGAAACTTCGCTGGGGTTCCCCCCCCCTCCAGCTTCTATAGAGCGACTTGCTCTTATAATATGAAGCTGGATAAATGTCAACAGTCACTCTGGCATCTGTTGTAGGTTGCAGCATATGTACACCCTCGTATCACTTAATTTATGAAGACTGTGTGAAGTGGGATTTTTAAGAGGCTGCAGCAGAACTGTCCCAATAGAGCCCAGACATCCCTAAAAGTGTTTCATATTAATGTGAGTTAATGATCCCCCGCAGACATTTTTAAAAGGATGTGGAAATGCATCCAATTACCCTTTCCCCCTTTCTGAAAAATCCAGCCAATGATGGTATAAAGAACTGAAATCTGAAAAAAAAAGTCCAATTTGTCCAAAATGATGCTTTAAATTAAAATGTTACCTGCTTGGAGAAACTTTGCCCCTCTGCTGACTGAAGTGGAAATCAGCTTAATGATTTAACTCAGTTTTGCATTTCTATCTGAAGGCATGAAAGTAGAAGGTGGTCTTATATGATATTTGGTATGATAGGAAAAAAATCTTACCAGCTGGAAAACCATACTAATCAGGCATAACATTACGACCACTGAAAGAATGGCTGCCGCATATCCCTTAAGGAATATCCATCCTGTATTCAAATGTACTTGAACCTATGAACTTCAGTATTTTCACTGATTATAAAGTACCAAACCTCACCTGTAATGTATTTAAATTTTATATTATTTTCTGAAAACCCTTTATTTTGCATTTGGTCCAAAGCCCACTTAAAGGTATTATTAAACATAACATATTACCCTTGGTCACGCCAAACTAACTCAAAGCAAACACCATCTGGTATTTATTATTTATTGGACACTCTCACTCACATTTCCTTTACTCGTAGGTTATGACTAGGAGGAGGAAAATTACTTGTTAAAGCAGGTATGAATTGATCGTGGAAAGGCTGATGGTGGCAGTCATCACCAGCTGTTTTTCTTTTGACTCGGGGTGAAAACGTAATATGTAGAAGTGCACAAAATATTGAATTTGAGTTGTCATCACTATAGAATTATGTGCAATACAGCAAAGGATGAGTTGGATTCAACATTTGGTAGGATGCTACACTTTGTAGTAACAGACAATCAGGCAATCACACTGTGCATTTTAATATTATATTTTGCCAGTTGGACCATCTCCCGTTGCTCTGGGTTTTTAGCAGCTGAGATGCTGTAGCTCACGGAGAGTGGTGGAGCATTGTACAATGATAAAGTGTTAGGAACATTTGTGTGGGAATTTTTAGCAGCAGTGTCACAATTAAACATTTTCTTCAAAATTTGCAGCCTTAGTTGTACAGTTTTTCATGTTCATCTTTTCCTAAAGAAATCGTCTGTTTTTTTTGACAATTTGCATTTTGTATTTGCCTGTGTAGCTCTCGTCAAAGTCATTTTCTCTGTAGTATAAATGTGTTGGCTGCGTTTCTTGCTCATCCACCTCCCGGTGACACTGACACTGTACGTGTTGTTCACCATAAACTGTCCAGTTTCTCCACTTAGGCAATCCTGAGCTCTGGATTGACTAAGATTAGCAAAATCAACCTGGGTAAATTGACTTGAGATCATCCTCGTTCGCATTGAGACACATGTAAAACTACATTTTTATCTCCCACCACTAAAACGCTTTTTGTAGCTGTTTGATGGGAAAACACAGTTTGAATTCAGAACTTAATTTTTGTTGCGTCCTGTTTGAGATTGCATTTACAGTGATCTGTTGTTGTGTTAATTCTGCTGCACTTTGACCTATGGAGCATTAAAAATGACTGAAGAATCAAATCCATTGGTTAGTGTCCTACTTTAAATGACTATTTGTGATTGCGTCACTGTCCCCTTTGCAGCAGTCTCTGACCAATTTCTTATCTAAATTCAGAAATCAGACTAGGTCAGTTCAGTTGTCAAGCAGAATAGCTTTCTTGGACCCAAACAAGACCTCAAACTCGTTTGTTTACTGTTGATATGATATTGCACATTGCTAAATTGTTTCAGTTATACATAGGCAGGCATAGTGCTTCCTCCTGGGTCCTTCATGTTTAATTATTCCCCTCCTCAGATCAGCACAGCAACGAGTCAACACAAAATAGGAAGTGGGACAGACTCTTCTTGTATGGACCACTAAATAGGACACAATACTCTAACTGAACGTAGATTTCAGTGAAGAGATGCCCGCTGTGGCAACGGCAAGAGAATGAAAGCTCACGTTCTCTGGGGCAAGGTTTCTTCTCTAATACTCCAATCATCATAAAGTCATTCATGGGATAGATAAGAAGCAGAGAAACTTTGTTTATCCAGGATTATTATTTTTTTTTGTTTCAGATTAGCTTGCCAGGAACTGAATCTCAATCAGAAGTAAAACAGTGTCAAGACTCAATTAATACTCTTAGGAGGGAAACATCCTTTCCATGCATAGGCCACCTTACAAGCGTAGAGATTGCTACACTTCAGTGACTTGGTTCATTTGAGCAGCAAATTATGTGTTTCTAGTATAAGAATGCTCGAGACCTTTTTTTTCCCCCGTTTTTGTCAGTATTATTCTTTCATCACTTAATGAGTTGAAAATGTGACGATTTTAAATGCTGAAACCTCACATAAAAGAATCCGTTTTAAAAGTGCTGCAAAGAATTTACCAGGTGATTCTTTGAGCAGCAATCTCACTCACAGACAAGATATCTCTATGAATGGGCATTGATCGAACAGACATCTCTAAGAGGCATATCTAAATTAAATATTGGTAGATATCTAATTGTTCAAGTTGGGTTCAGTATGAACGCAGTACAACAGTGAAAAGAAACAGACATGCTAAGTTATATCTTTTTAGGGTTTTCTTTTACTATTTTTTTTATTTTATTTTATTTTATTTATTTTTTTACAGAAACAATTGTTTTGCTATAAAGCGTTCACTAAGCCAAATGTTTCAAGGCTGAAACTTGAAAAAAACTGCACTGTGTATACTGAGACAATTGACTATGAAGCACTCACCAAGCACTTTATTAGGTGCACCCTTCAAGTACTGGGTTGCACTGTAATTTTCCTTTTGGATCTTTCTAATTGACATCATAAGCATGATATATAATTTACGTTTGGAAAATTTTAACAAAGTTTATTATTTTTTTTAATATTATTTTTATGCGGGTTCTCAAAAATACGGAAGTACTCAACTTGGAGCTTTACATTATTCCAGTTTATTTGCATAAATTCAGAAACACTTTCCTAAGTGAAATGAGATGCAAAGATGTGAGGATATAAAAAAATAATCTAAAATTTCTTTTGTATCTTTAATTTAAACATGCATTAGCGTAACCAGTTCTCTACCTGGGTTTTTCTTCTTTTTGCAATGCTCCTCACAGCTCTTGCTATGATAAAAATTCACTGATTATTTGCATAGTTAATTGCAGGCTGATGGCTCACCGGGCAGTTCAGAAGGTCTAACAGAATTTGTATGGATGTTGGGGTTAAAGTGTTGGAATAAATTTAGCTTTGAGTGCTCGCCTCACTCTTCTCCTCCACTTCACTCGGCCATTGGAGCCGGTGCCAGATTACATGAGCAGCCAGCGGCTGATGTGTTTATGCTCTGTTATTGATACAAAAAGGCTTGACTGCAGCCTTATCATGTAGACGTAGGAGCAGAACAAATGTATTTAATTGACTGCCTTAACTTATGCTCACCAACGCAATGCTCATTGGAGGGATTTTCAGATGCTGAAGGATTGTTCCATTAATACTTTACATGTGATATATGTATCTGTATTTGTAATTGTACAGCAGTGACATGGTGGTTCTAATTATGCTCTCCTTTAATATATTATGTTCAAATTCTAAAGATTTGTAGCAGAAAGCAGGTACTTTAGTCTCCCAGTACTCAACAGCAACTAAGAAAAACTTAGAAAAACTTATACACGCATACGTAGCCGACTTCATCTGACTCATCTGTTGTGTGTACTTTGCGTTGTGTGTAATGGCCTAAAGAAACCAGCAGACGAGGACCATGGGCCCAGCCAACAGGGCAGGTTTATTCTGTTTAAAGCAAGAATGTTTTCAGCACAGCCGTTCTTGGGCTCTGACATCCCCACCTCTCCTCAGCGCAGCTCGGTGTAAACTGAAGTCATAATCTGAAAATCCCTCCAAAGTGTGTTTAGACCAATCAAAATTCTCTTAATTGTTTACAAATAATAAACTAAAATCTTCATTTATTCAAATCAGTTATGAATTTGGGGTGAAATATAAAAAATTTTTACACACTTGCTACATATACATATAGTAGCAAACTTGCTCAGGAGACCACTGACATATGAGATGTATTTCTTTTCTAGTTCTTGGGTGCCTCCCCCACCGCTTTCTGATGCCGCCCTGAGCAACTGCCCTTATAGTATAAGTGGTTTATAGTGTAAACCATATAAGTGTGCCAGGTTTACAGTCTATAGTTCTTCATTAATCATCTTGTCAAAAGATACTCTTTATTTGCTTCTTTTTTATGTAGAAGTTTAGTTTCTAATCTAGAAGCTGGATTTAAAAAAAACTCCTTGTTCTTGAATTGCCTTGTTCTTTTCAGTGACAAATATTTATTTTGGTGAAATAATTTTTCTTGCTGGTGGATCGTTTTTTTTATATCATATTTTTAGAATTTAGAAAAATATTTGTCCTTTTAGTTTAAAAATAATTCACTGAAGAAGGGTGATATTATTTTTTCAAGTCACTTATGAGGTTTTGTGTGTTACTCTTCAGATACTAAACATTTCAAAGACCAACAGGAACCAGGGGATTCTGTTGTTGTCTTGTAGAAGTACGAGTCAATGTTGTACAGAAAATCAGTTTAATCAGATACCAGATCCCATGGCTCTCCTTCACTGTATCTGTTGTCTTGACAGGTGACACCTTCCCGTGTTGCTTCACAGAACATTTAGCCCTCAGAACTGTGCATATTTTTGCACATCCACAGGTGTTTGTTTCTACACTTCTGGACATGTGCGATGTCCATAATCAAGATAATTAATTCAAAATTATTAATTTCTGGTCACAACTATTTTCCCAGCGTTATTACTTGTTGGATCAGTTTTCAGCTCCTTTCCATCCTGCCAACCACACATTTTATTTTTAGAAGTCTTTCTATGAGTCAATGCTAGCTGATCTGTTATGACAGTCTTATGAGGAAGAGGAGTGTGCGCGGTACGCGTCTGAGGCTCTGTGTGTGAGACTCAGTGTAAGTTGTGTGTCTCCCATGCCATCAAAGATTCATGCCAGTGGTGTGAGAGCTGCTGTTGATGTTCCGGCCTCCTTATGGAATCTCTGTATTGTTGCATGAGCAATTCAGTTTCTGTTAACATCCTGGCATTAGTCAGTTTAGGCTGCCATGACTGTGTAACACACAGGTACTTTGGGAGGAGAAAAAAAACAAAAAACATCTTTCTCTTCTTTTGTTTGTTTTGTTTTTTTTTCTCCCAGCTGTACTAAGGATGCCCGAGGATATTCTGATATAACACAGTTTAGGGGTACACCAGAGGAAGCAATGAAACACAGATCCACACGGATAGCCAGAAGCTGCTGGTTTGTTGAATATTACATTAAAAGTTGCCTGAGTCCCATTGAAGGTTTCAAACCCCTCCCCACCTCCCCTCCATCCACGCTCACACCACCAACCTTCAAAGCAGAGTGACAAGAAAGTTGTCATAAATTTGCAATGAATCCACCTTTAAATTCGTCTTTGATCTGTCAAATGCAGGAAGGTATGACACTCACAATTCTGAAAGTGTCACTTTTTGCAGATTGAAGCCAGATGACTTTGTTGCACCTTCTCCACACACTTGCATCTCTGTCAGTCTCAGATGGCAGCTTACAGAGTTTAAGTTATGCTTCAGCAGCGCTTACAGGTGTTGGCAGGTGACAAAATTAACATACGCTTATGCATTCTTCTCTAAAGTGCAGTACATTTAAAGCACCAAGGGGAAATTCAACAGGCAGTTTAATCTCCTCCTGATTTTATAGCTGTTTTGCATGTGCAACCAGACCTAGCCGGCTCTAACCTTTTTATTGTCTTAGTCGAGATTATGACTTCAGCTGCCCCAACATTGTCCCCCTTTCTTATTAAAAATAAAATTAGGATCCCTTTAGAAGTTACAGCTCCTATTATTTTCTGTATAAAATTTTTTTAAAGATTTATCTATTTTGCTTGCACAGCAATCATGCATGAATGGACATATGTGACAAAAGTATCCTCCTGTCCGGTATAGATCTAAACTAGTCTTATCTGTTGCTGAGCAGTTCAAGCAGAACATTCAGCTGCAGCAGAGAGACTACTGGACGTGTTCAGCATAAATTAATTAGTAAAGATCATGGAGCTATAAAATAAAGGACATTGCAAAACACTTTTATATAACACAGCAGCAGTATGTACAGTAGCATTTTTAGGCAATTGAGATTTTATCAGACTAGATAAGTTAAAATAAAGCAGACCCTCAACATAAAACAACACTGAAGAACGCATAATCGTAGTTCTCACAAATGACTTCATAAATTTGCCTGTGAATGCTAAATGGTTACTAAACGAACCGAGTGGTTTTTGGGTTTTATTTGGGCTGTCCTTTGTTTCTAACAAGGCTGCTACTACTTCTTATACTGATTTTTGTCAAGCTTGGACACTGAGAAAAAAAAAAAAACAACAACCTCTTTTTCTAAACTGCATGTGTGTTTTCCATTTAACCAAAAACTAGTCTCCACTGTTAATCATTGCATAGAGAGACTAACAGTTGGCTCCATAACAAGGCACGGATGAAGTCTGATAAATTTCTGCTGCAGTCTGGGTTTACTTTGACTAGGACTGCCTATTAATTGCCCAAATAAGAGTTAGTACTAGATGGCAATTTTAAATACCAGATCACATCAATTTTGTTTAGAAGTGTCCTCGTGTACTTTCATTTTCCTTTATGTAAAGGAAACAAAACCTTCCTATTGAGGGTACAGAATGTTTCATTTAGTTTGCAGTGGAAAAGGTTTGCCTTCAAGTCTGTCTGCCAGGACGTTTCAGGAAGTCAGCGAAATTGAAAGAAGGATTGTTCATTGTATATGAACAACTTCAGGGCAGATCTCTCACCCAGGAGATTGTGGATCGATGTCTGCAGTCAAATGTTGACTGCTTCTTTTGTAGTTCTTTTAAAAGACTTTTTGAAGAGTTTAATTAAAGGACACCGAACTGTAATTTTTCCAATACCTATTTTATACAAATTTCAATGAGTTTGTTGCAGCTCTGTTCACTTGAAGTACATTTGAATGCACAGTATATACTGTGTACCTAAGATGGAGGTGATTCTAAAAAATGTACAAATGAATTTCAGTAAAAGAAAAAAAAAAGACTTTATTTTGATATGGTAAAATATAATACAATATATCTATAAACAAAACAAAATACAGTTAGGACAAAAGGAGGAACTGAGAGGGGAGCAGAGGTGGCCAAGGCCTTATTTGGTGACAACTTAAACTTTTCAAAGGAAAGGGTGTGCAGGCAACCGTTGAGCAACAGAGGCATCAGCTCAGACATCATGTGTCTAAGACAGTGATGGGTATGAGGTAATCTGTCTAAGCAGCGTTAGCCAATGCAGCAAAAGGTGGACAAACCCTATAAAAGGTGAGTGCAAAACAGGAACCATTGGTTGGATCCTCCGGGCAGCTTCGAGTCAAGATCGAGATGGACAAAGAACTCTGCAGCTGAAGAAGAGCCGGGGCCACAGAGCCGAAGACTGTCCTGCGCATGGAGACCAACCCGTCAGCCCC